>JAGEOH010000693.1:0-32387 GCA_032207245.1 Pardosa pseudoannulata | reverse complement strand
TACTACAAAGGTATGTACTGCAAAACTTTTCTCCAAAAATATTCCTTTGTATCCTCTTTTAATAAACTTCTTTTGATAAACTTTTACTTGAAACTATAATTAAATATCTTTTATTTTATGGAATATGATACAACGTTTACAAAAACAAATTATATTTAAATTCATAATTATTTACTTATATAACATTTAAATAGTTTGTAATTCAAAATTAAGTAATGGAATGTAATGTATTTAAATTTTGAAACAAAGATATACGGCTGGATGAAAAAGTAAACAAAAATGTAGGTATAGTATAATGTAGGGAGTATAAAATAATTCTTTTTCAAAATTTATGCCTAGTTGGACTTCAAGGTTAAGGCTTATTTCATTTTAAATAACTAAATATTGCATATCAAAATATTTTAATCTTTATTTTATAAACGTTGATACTGTGACAACTTCAAAAATATCCAAATACAAGTAAATAAAATATTTTTATGCATTTCAGAGGATTTTTTAATATTTATTCTCTAATAGCATAACTTTTTATGTAAAATTTCATTTTTTAAAAACTTCGATTAGTTAATTTTTAATCTCTCACTTATTGAAAAAGTTGAAAATAAAAATCTTTATACATATTGGATAAATTTCCCCTTTCAAATTTTCCGAATTTTATCTCACATTATTTTTTGTCTAATTTAACATCATAACAGATTACAATGTTACAAATAAACATACGGGGGGATCGTAAATCATTCTAAGTAGTTTTTCCCTCTCTACTATTGGCAGAGAAATTTTTTTTATGAAAAAATTTTTAGGAGAGTGAATCATTTGCTTTATGGGCGGTAAAAAGATCAGTATCCGTCTATTTTTATGAACAGTGGTAGTGTCAAATTAATTGCTTAAATGGGGAACACCACTGACACTTGCACTCTTGTCTTTATCTACATTAATGTCAACTAAATTTCAGGCCCTAAAATTTAAAAAATGATTGTTACATTTTTTTATTCTTTTTAAAACTAAAAGGTATTTAACAATACAGTTTGTAAAGATTACCTTTTTAAAATTTATGTAGGGAGCACCATAATAGGTATGAAGCCCTCAGCTATGGCTTCCAACAAAAAGTGAACTGAATTTAAATTTAGCATGGGTGTAATTTTTTTACAGTTATCATTTTAGCAGTACAAATGTGACAAAAAATTTATCTCTGGAACTGAATAGTTATCCTTAATTTCATAATCCAGTATAGCCTAATAGCTAGTAATGTATGAATGTTCCTTTAAATATTAAAAGAGTATTATTACAACTTCAAGTATTTAAAAACTCAGTGTATGTATTTTCTTTAAGCAGCAGGATTCGAACCCTCAGATACTAGTACTCCAAGACACCTCACTAAGATAGCGTAGTGCGTCTTGTACCCTACACTGTAGTGAAGCATAGCTCGGAAATGGAAGAACTTATTATTTTTCTGATAATTCCAAAAATGTTCTCAATATAAAAAAGATGGGTTCATCATTATTAAAATTAATTTAAATATTAAGAGAAAACCACATGGTTTCAAAACTCTCCTTGACAATAGAGAAACAAGTTGACAGCGGACAAAATGGAGTGTATGCTTTCCTCATTACACCACTTGAGCCCCTTTTACACGTGCCAGTTAAGTACCCGGGTAAAAGGGTATTCCGACTATAGAAACCTAAAGACCTGCATTTGTTATTGTATTGATTTTAATCTGGACACTCTTCATTAATTTAATAGTTTCATAACAGGGGATAAGGCCTTCGGCTAAGGAACCCCAGTCAACACTCCAAATAGCTCCAGAATTAGCATTGATTTCACCCTTCTCTATTTCCCAGAACTGTCGTAAGACCCACTTGATCATTCGGAAGTGCAATCCTATCATTCCGTACATTGTGTCCTGCTTACTCTTAGACACAGAGTACCACATTTAAGTTTCTTTATACAATTTTCATCGAATCATGTGAAAAATTTACCAGATTATGATTAAAATTGTATCTATTTAAGCCATTCCTATATTAAAAACAAATATTCACTAAAAATTTCCATAAAATGTTTATTAGCTTCACTTTACATAAATGTAGAAAATTTTGTACTATAAGAAATATTTTTTTAATAATGTAAAAATTCTAAATCGTAATTGTGTTATTTTGTGGCTAAATTATTCATTTAATATTGAAATCATTCTTATTAAGTTAAACAATCCTTAGAATTTTTTAAATCCAAGTCTGCAATATAAATAGAAATTACATAAAACTTACAATTAAAATTATGCTTTTATTCAATTTAAAAAAATTTTTTTAGTTATTTATTTTACTTTGCAAAACTTAACCTTGCTTAATGGAGAATGTGACCAAAAATTTGAATGCAGGTTAGATAAAATTGTTTTAAATTCTAGGAATGATTTAGGGGGAATAGGATTAATTAATATTGACATTTTAAAGTATTGTATTTATTTGATTATAGTTGAATGAAATTTGGTTAATACATTTCATCCCCTGATAAATTAATGAAAAAGATATTTTTAAAAAAAGATGTATAGGGGTTGATTGTGATTTGTTTATTAAAATAAATAGTTTTCATTAAATGAATATTTAATTTGTTCTTTAAATTCACATCTTATTTAGTTTGTACTATCCAATTACAAAATAATGGAATGTATTTAGATAAAAATTTATGCATTGAATTTTAGGTAATCAGTGTGTAGAATATACTAGATCGATAAGATGTTACTTCTTATAACAAATTATTCTATGTATATTGCAAAAATCATAAACACAACAATTAAAATTAGTATTTAGAAAAAAATAAAAAAAAATCGGATTTAAATCAAATAAATCTGATTTTTTTAATTTATTTATTTATTTTAATCATAATTTTGTTCCAACCCTGGTATCAATTAAAAAAATATATAGATATAGAATGTTTTTGTTTTCGCTGCCCTGGTATTAATATGATAAAATGTAGTTAAAAATGATAATTCTCTGACCACTCGCCACATTTTCTAGCTTCCCCTCTAAAAATGGTTTACTTTTCTCATGATCTAACATCTTTATTGACTGTTAATTAAGAAGACTAGGCGTCTGTCGCATGGAAATATCTCCGCGTCATCTCTCGCTTTGAGTTGATCTTTATAATAGAATAGTGTTTTTGTGTATCATTCATTTCTGGGCTCTTTTCTGAGGATAATCTCCTTCATTAGTCTAGAATAAAGTAAAGTTTCACCACGGACTTCGCTGATTCCATGTAATAGAATGATGACTTCATATTATTAAATCTTACTCATTGTCCATCCAGCCTGGGCAATTAAAAATAATAGGGGATATTTTTATGCGATGGCGAGAAAAAAAATTGGTACTTTACATAAATCTTAAAAGGCCCATCGGGAAATCTCAAAGAAACAGCAATCGTTATAAAAAAAGGGGGAAATGTTTTGTTAGTAAACAATGGCAGATGAGTGAGTGAGAGAGAAAATAATTCAAATAATAAATATTCTCCATCGTAGTATGAACTCCACAAGGGTTGGGAAATAATATAAAAGAACTGTATAACTGAAAAAAAAGAGAGAGAGACTCGTCATGAAATTAGGAAAAGGAAGATATTCTCCTAAAAAATGAAAATATTGAAATTAGGAGCGCTCTCCTTTTCCATGGTGCACCTAGATTGTGAGTAACGTGTAGTATCTTAGAGCAAGGCGTGTGATGCTCAATTTTTAACTAAGTCAAATGATACGAAATGGGTTTAAATTTGAAATCTAATTTTGAATTTTTTTTATGCATAGTCGTATGATTTTTATGTATGTAGTAAGAAAAAAGCATGGAAAAGACTATTTCCTCTTTTATATGTTATATAAATTTAGAGATATAAAATCGGTAATAAAAATTAGATGTTAACTTAATATTAAATTAATTAATCAATTGACGAATAATAAATTCTATACAAATATACTAAAAGTTAAACATGTTTTTTTGAACAAGTACCTCTTTTAAATTTGTTCGAAAATTAGGGTTAAATATTTTACAAATTTTATAAACTGAAATAGACTGATTTGTATTCTATAACTTAAATGGAAGTATCGACTATTTTACCTTATATGATATGTCTCTCATAAGTTTGAGGAAGGAGGAAATAAATGGAGAGAAGATCAAATATATCGTTGCAAGCCTAAATATTTAATATGATTCGTAGGAATTTGCTTTACATCTCTCAACATCTGGAGAGAAAATGAAGTGAACAGCTTACAATACAAAAGGGCAGAATGAATAGAATAATGTCTCGAGATGCCATCAGGAAAAAAAGAAAAGTCAGAAATGAAATAGCTGCATTTGCTTTTGCACGAGGTAATATTTTGAGTTACGTCGCCGCAAGTTATATAAAATCTGGGTGGTTGAGAATGAAGTAAAACTTAAGTTTTTGTCATGCACATGCATACATATACATAATTTTTAAATACATATATTAGGATGCTTAGGAAAAAAAAAAAAAAAACAACCCTATTTATATTTCTATTTATATTTCAAGTCATGTGTAGTGCAAAACACGTGCTTTTAGTTGTGTAAAATGGATAAGGAGACACCTGTAAGGATATAAAACAATTTATTTCACTCCTCACTCTTTCAATATTCTAAAAAATCTCATCTAATAAAATATTTAAAACATTGAAACTTTTATGTCTAAAAATATTGTGCGGTTATGCATAATAATTTATATTTATAATATAAAAATTCAATGAAATGCAATATAACAAGTATACTATATTTGCATTAAATACTATATGATCGTACGACACTTCATATTTAGATATAAATAATTTTAATGTTCAGGGATATAGTATAGATTGCGAAATATTATCTTATGTCTGTAGATGCACTAAAATATACCTCCTGGCGAAAGGATTATTAGTGTGGCACGAACAAAGAATTATCTGTTGAAAGAGGCAAAAGAAAATAAGTTTTCAATAGATAAAGTAAATGATAAAGTGGCGGTAAAGGGGGTAGTAATTGTTGAAAATCTATTGGGTCATTTTAGTATTTTTATAAACTAGTCCAAGGCCATGGCTCGTAGCTAAAGACTTAAAAAGTATTAGAAATATTAAATAAAGTAATTGAATTTTTATGTTAAAAATTTTTAAAGTTTAATCTTAAATACTATAAATACTAAATGAACTAAACAACAACGAGAAAAGTAAAGGTTTATTTTAGATATTTAATGTTTAATATAAGAAAGATATTTTTTATTTAAGCTCCCCTTATAATATATAACCAGTCCGCGTTTTACATTTTCCCGTATGAATATTTCCCCCAATGAATCAAAAATGTTTTTTTTTTCTTTTTTGTAAAAACTAACAAAAAGTAATTTTTCAATTTAACGTGTTTTTAAAACTTACATCGAACGGCAACGAATGTCTAAATCAATAGCAAGTTTCGAACCACTTACGAATTCGGTACTGTATTGTATCAAACCTAAACTGACTAGGATTCTTATATTTTACTCTTAAGGTGATCAATGATATAACTAAATACTGTTTATTAAAATCGTTTAAAATTATTTCATCCGACTTTTCTTTCTTTTAGAAAATATCTGTTTTAAAACAAACTTTATCAGGAAATCGTTTCTTATTTTTGCTGGCTTCTTTAGTTTTTTAACTTCGTGTAATGATTAATTTTTTTAGTTAAAAAAATATTTTTTTAATATACTCATAAGACATTTAAACCTTTTGTGAAATATATACATATATATATATATATATATATATATATATATATATATATATATATATATATATTTCATATATATACATATATATCATTTATTATAAAATTTTTAAGATAGTCTGTAATTTATATAAATATTTTCACTGTAGCCTATTCACTTATCATGTTTCTCTGTTGAATTAAGAGCATCAAGACTAATTGTATTTAGTTTTTACACTAGATGGCTGCACAATGCAGATATGCTTCAGACGATATTTGGCTTGCTTCCAGGTTCAGTTTAATATTCTTAATAGTACGTATGATGAAAAGTAGCGGGTAATTTGAATTCTTCCGACATTCCGACTTACACTTACAAAGAGCGTCTAGTGTGTAAGCATAAATTTTTATTACTTTTTCTGCAATTAAATCTTTAGGATGTATTTCCAGAAAATTAAGTTTTACTTATTTTGTTTTTACTTAATGAAATTTTTGTTTTATTTAATAGTAAAAGCTAGAAGTCTATTGTTGAACTTCTGGTTTCTTGTTTCTCCCTTGTTGATTGCTTAAAAATCTAATGACAATAGCTATGTAATTATCTAAAAATTGAAGGCAAAATGTTTTTTTATGATGTTTGTTTCAAAAGTGAAATTGAATTCATTGAATATTTTCTATGTATTTGCATAAAATTTCTACTGGTCACTGTTTTAATAATCAATGTAATTAATAGAAATAAAATCAATTTTCAGTTACCACTTCTGCTTAAAACACAGTTGTGTGAATATTGAATAATTTTTGATTTAAATATTTATGTTCTTTATCCCTCCTGATACATTGTTTTATTATTCTTCGAAATCGAAAGAGAATGTTTTTAGGTAAAATTATAAATATATTTTGTTTATTGTATTCTTTATTAGTATAATATAATATGTATTAAGAATTACTACACAACCTAAAAATAAAACATTTTATTAGTTTTACTTGCTTTTTCATGAATTTGTAATGCTAGAAATTTTAGTTCTTTATAACGTTTTTGTTTTGTTTATCTTACAGTTTTTATTTAAAGAAAAGCTATTAATTTAAATTGTTATTTTACTTATTTTCATTTCATCAGGATGTATGTAGGTATATAATTATGTATTTTATTTCATTTGATCGGAATTAGAAAAAAATATTTTAATCTTGCACTGAATAGAGTGTATAAATTGTACTAAATATTTTATGCTTTAATTTTCTTTTTAACTGATGAAATCCTTAAGTTTTTCAATTTATCAGGGTCATTTCAAACGTAAGTAGGCGATAAAGCTCTACGTATGGAAAATTTATTTTTCACTTCCCCGTTTTAACTTTCATGTTTGTTTCTCCATTGCAACCCTTATAATACGTAATAAATGCGCCTAATTCTTATTGGTATTCATTTTGATTCAAATCGATTGGCCTCGCCGAGCAAAGCCGTTTTTACCGGAAATTCAAATTTTCTATCACTTCCATTTGCATGTTTTTCGTTTTCTGCCGTGAAGATCGTTTCTCCATACTTAGTTAAAATAAACTTCTGTTGGTAAGAAAAACTCAATATTTTCCTTATATTTAACTATTTCTGGCTGATGGGTATGAAATCTGTTATTGAGATTTTTATTTTTGATGGATTAATTGCCCATAAATATAAATTTTAGATTTTTAATGAAGATATACACTTGGTAGAATGTAACGGTCATGAAGTTGGTTTGAATGGGTGAAACTAAACCCAGTAAAGTTCTTTTTATTGCATTTTTAAATCAATTTAAAATGTAAATGTCAGAATTGAAATATACTTATATAATCATTGAGTAGAAATATATTATGTAAAACAAAAAGCTGATATATTAAAAAAAACGTGTACACCAAGAAAAATAATAAATTCGCATAGTATACCACCTCACAGCATAATTTTTGAATTGGTTATAATGATTATTATTACATCCTATTGTTTTCAATGCATTTTTATAAGTGTAGCTCTAGTATACCCCACGTGGACATGTCCCTTATATCCTCATCTTTTACTGTATGTTTCAAGAAAAATATCCTCTATTTTGCTGGAATATTTTGTTTTTTCAACCTTCCGTTTGAATCACTAAAATACATGAAAAAATGAAATCTTTTAAACATTAAAATATATTGCTTTTCTTTATTTCTGTTTTCCTTTTTTTATGAAGGCAGATATTAAAATATTTATTTATCAAATTTATGCAAACTAATAGTAAATTTGGAGGAATCAAAAATATATTTTCTTTTGATTTTTAATTTTTTTTTTCTCAAAATATTTGTGATTGATTACAATTTTTTTTCAACAGCTCTCTGCAAGTGCTAGTATATTCTGCAATTCTCCTCACCTAGTGCATTTAGTGTTAATTTAGAAGAAACTTCTAAAATTGGATTGTGGTTTTCTTTTTTCTGTCTAAAGAAGTTAATTGCTCCAGCATTATATACTACCCAAAAAAATGCTTCATTCAATTCTGCTTTTGAAAGGTATGTACTAATGATTTATAAATTCATAATATAATTTTAGAAATAAATTATTGTTATTCCAATGTTAAAAAAATGTGCAATTTTATATCTTGAACTGTTAGAACTGTATTTCCAAAAAAGTTTAAAGTATATTAGATTTCAAAAAATTATGTTTCAAACACATTATTTCTATAGATGGCCCACATAGTGTTCAATTAAACTACACGAAAGACAAGTGAATGTCAAAAGTGAAATCGTAATATGTTATTTTTTTTTATTTGTATTTTATGTTTTAAAGAACTTGTTTGCACTCAATACTTACTTGATGGTATAATCCACCAACACTACATATTATTCACGTTACTCACAAATGTTGAAATGTTTATATTTATATATTGTAAAATTTAAGGCACTGAATAACTTGTTTGCAGATGGGAATTACATAAATGGTATAATACACACACACTATATGAGTTAATAAATGAATCGAAATGTTTCTATTATGTTTTTTTATTTGTTCTAGAATGTTGGAAAATTTATATGCTGAACTACTTTTTTACAGGCATGATTTGCATAATGGTATAATCCACACACACATTTTTTTACATGAGTTAATGACAATAATGAAATGTTTTGAACAACTTTGTTTGTTGAACAAATTCTTTGTAGATGTGAGTAACATATATGATATAATCCACTGACACCTTACACCTTACACGAGTTAATGACAAAAATGAAATGTTTTGAAAAAATTGTGTTTGTTTAACAATGTGTTTCACAACTTTGCTGATGTGAGTAACATAAATGGTATAATCCACTGACACCTTACATGAGTTAATGACAAAAATGAAATGTTTTGAACAACTTGTGTTTATTGAAGAATGTGTGGAACAACTTCTTTGTTGATGTGAATTACATAATTGGTATAATCCTCACACACCTTACATGAGTTAATAATGTTACAAAAGTGAAATGTTTTGAATCACTTGTGTTTGTTGAAAAATGTGTCGAACAATTTCTTTGCAGATGTGAGTTACATAAATGGTATAATCCACACACACTACATGAGTTATTGAGTAAAAAGAAATGTTTCTATTATTATTTATTTATTTATTGTTTTTTTCTTGATTGTGTGAAAATGTGTATCTTAAACTACTACTTTGCAGGCATGACTTACATTATGGTATAATAAAGTCATACCTCACACAAATCAATTACAAGATTGAAATGTTTCTATTATACTGGTTTTATTTTTACTTGAATGTGGTAAAATTTATGTGTTAAACAACTTTTTTGCATGCATGGCTTTCACAATTTTTATAATCTACACATATTATACACATGTGAATCACAAAAGTGAAATATTTGTAATGTTTTTTTATTTGTATTTGAAATTGGTAAAATTTATATGTTCAAAATTTTTGCAAGTATTATTTGCATATTGGTATAATCCACAAACAGTTTACACAAGTAAAATAGAAAAATGAAATGTGTGTTATGTTGTGTTTTATGTATAGGAGAGGTGTTGTTGGATATAAGAAATAGTTTTCTGTGTCCAATATCTTGAACTAAGAGCTCAGTTTGTTGTAAAACTATTGAAAACAGTTCATTGTTAAAATATTTTATATTTGGAATTTAAGAATTTATTATTTCTGTATGATTCCGGTATAATATTTTTATTTCAGAAATAGTTGGTAAATTTGTCATGAAAATCCAAAATTTTACAAAGACATATACATACACATCTTCACAAAAATGAAATGTATGTTTACGATGTTTCTAGAGTGTTGTTTAACTGTAAACTGTTTAGGTATAATATCCTGAAATTGGAATTAAAGTTTTGATTGCAAAATGTTAAAATTATTTTATTGGTTTTATTTCGTAATATTTGGTATTTTAAGAATTTATTATTGTAATATATATGAAATATCTGTATATTTTGACTTAAGTGGTAACATGAAACTAAATATTATTCAAACTATTGTTATTTTTATTATGTAAAATGTTATTGTTTGGTATTTAAATTTTGTAGTTAGGTATTTTTGGCTATTGGTTTGATTATTTTTTTGTGTTTTAGCATTTTACACTTATAATATGGTTTTCAAATTTTGCAACACAGTGGCTATAATAAAAAAGTTATACATCCCTGTTATGCATGAATTGATAAGAATTAACAATATATCAGTATTTTACTCTAATAATGTTATTTTTATGAAAGTATTTGAAAATTTGTTTAATAATACTACTTTTTTTAGGAGGTAAAAATGTATTTAAATTCTGTATTTAAACTTTTGGTTAATAATGTATTTGAAAATTAAATAGTTGGTGTTAAATGGGCTTAGGTAAGTTGTAGAATATTTGATATTTATCATAGGTATACCAAGAACTTAAAACAAACATAAATTGGTAAGAAGTTTCCCATGCTAGCTGATAAATCTCACTTTTGACTTATAATTTTAGAAAGTATGTATATGATGTATCATAAATATGTTTTTCTCTTACTTTTTATGGTGAATGTGTATTAAAATATATCATTTACCTTTTTTTAATTATTTACAATATTGCACCATATTATTATTTATAATATTACATCTTATTATTATTTATCATATTACTATAAATTCAGATAAAATGTATTAATATTTTACACTAAAACACATGCAATGTTATATAAAAGTTTAAAATAATAATAAGTATTTTTAAATATGTTGTTTTTGATATGCTATTTTAAACTTTCTGAAACTATAATTTGTATAACATAAACTTCACTATCTTGATATATATTATTCATTGATACTTGCAATAAACTCTATTAAGAGAATAGAATTAAAAATATAATGATTTTAAGAGAAGTTTTTAAAGATGTTATTTTCAATACTTACACTGAATATCTTAATTAAGCAGCTCATGATTCTTTATGTTGCTATTTACGTAAAAATTGAAACTGGTTTTATTTTTATGTATGATGAGCATCAAGAACGTTTCACTTTTAATAAAACACTGAATACTTACATAAGCTTTCATTATCTTTCTTACTGTTGCATATGTGAGAGATTCTTTCGTAATCAAACTCTTAGTAAGGCAAAGTATTCGTGCGATTGTGTGAATACACTTCACAACAGTACATTTAAATTTTATTGTTTTAAGCATCTATGTGTTGGTTAAAATTTGTAAAGGTTGATGGTAAGTATAAATAAGGTAATTTACAGCCATCAGCTACTGCTCAGAAGGAGGTAACTCATAGGAGCTCAGCACAGCACACATCTTCCAGGTGAGTATTTGTTTATTACTCTATGTAGACGACAATAAGGGGCAAAGATTTACGAAATTTAGATTTATCCCCTAATTTCTTTGCCCTGTAAAGGTCGTCATTCGCGCCTTTTTTTATTTATTTATTTATTTTTTTTTTATTCTTGTCCCTTCTGTATGTAGTCGCGAACGCGTCAAGAGCCAGGGAGCGGACTGCAGAAATCAAGAGTGCTCCCTGGCACCTTTTTTTACGTGGGGACGTCGCGCGCGGAGGTTTTCAGTCGGTGAAAATTTGAGAGTTTTTTCGGCGGGGCCCCGCCGCTAAGGTGAGTGAGGATTTTTTCGACTTTGAATTTTTCCAGCGGATATATTTTACCCACTGGGTCAGCCGGTCCCCCTGTTACTCCGTTATGCCGCCGTGTCGACTCGCGCGCTAAGTCCTCCGCTCGGTCTCGCCGCCGGCGGCCTGTCGGCCGCCGGCGCTCGACCTCGCTGCGGACTTTGCGCGCGAGCCGACACGGCGGCGAAAGGGAATTATTTGTCAGTAAAGGATAATCATTTAAGCTGTCGCTTAAACCAGAGAAAAAGGAACTGCGTCCATAAGAGCGACAGTAGCATTAATAATCGCGGAGCACCGACCGCTAGTGCAGGGCGCCTTTCGTCGGCGTAGGAGCTTTAAAGGTGCGATTTTTCCGCAGAGAGTAGGCTTTTAAGATTTAAAAATCCCCTCTCGAGTTTCGGTATCGCATTCGTGGACTTCGAAAAGATTTAACAGTCTCTAAATAATTAAAAACCGCGTCGGCTAGATAGATTCGTACTCCGTCTCTAGATTCGGAGACGCCAAGTGTAGTGCAGCCATCTATCGGCCGCGACGAGAAGCGAAAGCTACTTCGCGTTTAATTTTCGAGCTTGTCGGCAAACTTCGAAGAAAGCATTCCTTTTCACTCTATTTTATGGCCCTGAAAAGGGCCTTTTTTTTTCGTTTTCCGAAAGTCCGAGGGCAGGTGTTGGGGGGAATTTAACCTCCGAAACCGTAGAGAGTACGACCCTGGCGTTTCAGAGCGTAGACTACGTCCATGGCGGTGACGGTTTTCCTCTTGGCGTGCTCGGTGTAGGTGACGGCATCTCTGATCACGTTTTCCAAGAAAACTTTGAGGACTCCTCGAGTTTCTTCGTAGATGAGACCTGAGATACGTTTTACGCCACCTCTCCTAGCCAAACGCCTGATGGCTGGCTTGGTGATACCTTGGATGTTATCACGGAGCACTTTACGATGCCTCTTGGCACCCCCCTTTCCTAATCCCTTGCCTCCTTTACCTCGACCAGACATGACTGCTCAGCAGTGAGTGAGAATCGCAAATGAAAAATTTACACCCCATTTTCGGGGTTTTTATAGCTTTTTCGGGAGGCGGAGCGTTGAAGCTTCGTATATCGTAGCGATATCGGGAAAGAGGTAATCGAAAATAAATCCTATCTAACGAAATAAAATTAGGTAAATCACGAGGTTTTTTTTTTTTTTAAAAAAAAATTAGAGATGAATTAGCAACTTACGCGACAAAATGGGATTTTTTTTTTTGTTTTTCTTTTTCGTGTAGGCAAAAAGAAATGCCAACAGCACGCGGTGTTCCCAGGTGGTCACCCTCCCAAGTACTGACCGCGCCCGATGCTGCTTGACTTCGGTGATCGGACGAGAACCGGTATTTTCAGCATGGTATGGCCGTTGACGTTCGTAAGTCGCTTTATTTATGTTTTGAGCTTTTGTTTTGTTAGTTTTAAATCGCTGCTACTCTCGATGACATTTTACTATAAGTTATTGTTTTTTTTACTATTATAACCGTTGAGCTATATTCGAGGTACGAGGGGGGGGACGCTGACGACGAGATTAAGAAAATGATTGGAGCAGCTCTGGATCCGAGAAAAAACTATAAATATAGCCCGCTTAATCACGGCCCCGACACTTTTCGTATCGTTTTCGAACTGTTAACGTCTCGATATGCCTCCCCAAGCTTCTGGAAAAGCCGTGAAAAAGGCCGGTAAGGCCCAAAAATCCGTAAGAGCTGGTGACAAGAAAAAGAGGAAGAAGCGCAGGAAGGAATCCTTCGCTATCTACATCTACAAGGTGTTGAAGCAAGTCCATCCTGACACCGGTATCAGCAGCAAAGCTATGTCTATCATGAATTCTTTCGTGAACGACATCTTCGAGCGTATTGCTGCTGAATCCTCTCGTCTCGCTCACTACAATAAGAGATCTACCATCACCAGCCGGGAAATCCAAACCGCTGTGCGTCTCTTGTTGCCTGGTGAGCTTGCTAAGCACGCCGTGTCAGAAGGAACCAAGGCTGTCACCAAATACACCAGCTCTAAGTAAATACGGACTTTCGCGACTTCGATTTAAAAAAAAAGGCCCTTTTCAGGGCCATAAAATTTTGTAAAAGAAATGTTTTCCTTTCGCTTTGCTATACTATACAAACATATAAACACAGAAATATATAATACTTATTCTTAATTTAAAAAAAAAAACCTAGCATTACTGTATACTATATTATAAATAAATGTAAAATTACAATTATAAAATAATTACATTTTAATTTCATTATTACGTATATATAAAATAGTAACGATAAAAAAAAAAAATATATATAAACATACCTGGACTTAGAAAAAACAGCACACACGCGTATAGAAAGAAATAACCCTTATGAACAAACCACGGACACGAATGTAACCGAGTGTGAACTCCCGTCGCTATATTAGTAACAGTTAATCACTGTCTTAATTGCGAAGACTTTTTTCTTTTACTTCGACTATCGATACTATTACTATTTCGCTTATAACTGTTACTTTGGTTCTCACCTTCGTCTCTCTAATCCATGTCAGCTCTATGCCCAACTCATCCATAGCGTAGTGATTACTATCGTTCTATTACGAGACTTTGTATCGATTATTAACCCCATGACCTTCGTTGATTTCTGTACGATTGTCTTTCGATTTCAAATCCAATAACGATCGATCACTGTATGTGTGAATGCATGTTCGTCTATTCCATAATTTCTGTATTCCATAATAATTCGTGTACTTCCGAATTATTATCGCACTTTCAAGTTGATAAATTTTTTTCTTTTCTCTCTTATTTTTTCCTCTTGTTTAACGATTTCCGGTTAGAACAGTATCCAATATACACGAACAGATCTCGATCTCGGGTAAAATTCGAAATCGAACTCGAGCCGTCCGCCATTTTTTCTCGTTCGAGGAGCGAGCGAATAGGTAGAAAATTTCATTGGACGCCGTCACGCGTTCTCATTGGTTCTCCCGACTCCGGCAGGATCTAAAAAAGTGATAAAAGGCCGACACCATCAACGCGAAATTTTTAATAATCTGTCCCATCCCGAAAACTACCCAAAATAGAAACCTTCCCGAAAATTATCGCCCCATAAGTTTATTGAGTTCTCTCAGTAAAATTACCGAGCGTATTATACTGTGCCGACTACAGACACACTTAGATTTAAACGACAGTCTCATTCCAGAGCAATTCGGTTTCAGACGTAACCATAGCACAACACACCAGTTGCTTCGAGTTGTAGAATTCGCCAGCGAAGGTCTACAAAACAAGAAGCCAACTGCCGCATTCTTTTTAGATATTGCAAAGGCCTTTGACCGCATCACACACGATGGACTTATGTACAAACTAATTCAGCTCCGTGTGCCTGATGCACTAATACACTTATTAAGACACTACCTTTGCAATAGATATTTTAAAGTCCGTATCAACAACACCTTTTCTAACGACAAAACATCACCGCCGGAGTCCAACAGGGCTCAATTCTAGGACCTACTCTTTTTAACATTTATATCAACGACATTCCCAGATCTGATCTTACTAATCTCGCACTTTACGCCGATGATACGGCAATTTACACTTCAGCACATCACATTAATAGTGTAGCTTCTTACATTCAACACCACTTATATGCTCTGGAAACATGGTTCACACACTGGAAGATTAAAATAAATCCTAGCAAATGCCAGGCAATTTATTTTAGTCGTTCCTTTAAACTTCCTCCTCGGCTACAGTTGTACGGCGAGGTAATTGAATGGGAGAACTCGGTTAAATACTTAGGTATTACTATAGATAAAAGGCTAACCTTTAAACCCCATATAGTAAATATTAAAAATAAAATTATTGCTAGGAAAGTTGAGCTTCGTTCACTACTTTTCGGCCCTCATTTATCTCTTAGAAACAAAGTATTACTGTACAAAACAGTAATACTGCCCGCTGCAACTTACGCAGCACCGGTCTGGTCTTTTGCGTTCCCAGCTAACTTAGATTTATTAAATAAAGCTCATAACAAACTCCTGAGAGGAATAGCAAGAGCTCCGCGCTTCTTACGTAACGATATTATCCGTAGGGACTTAAACATCTTAACCTTTAAAGAAATTTGTCAAAATATCTCCATTAAATTTTACAATAACATTAATAATATAAATAATGAAATCATTGCCGAACTCCCTGACTATGATTTCAGGGAAAACTCTAATAGAAAACGGCCCAGAGCCGCAATGCTTCCCTGAAACCATAGTGTATTCCAAATTCACTTAGATTTTTCTAAGTTATTCAAAATTCTTAACTTATAAATATTTCCTCGCGCCGAATTTAGATGGCGCCACTATGACTCTTGCTTATCCTCATTTCAAGTTAGCATTTCCTTACTATCTTTTCATCCTTCCTTTTCCCGCTGTCCCTAATTTCTCTCCCTCTCTTTTTATTTTTAATTTTAATTTTTTTTATATTTAAAAAAAAAAAAAAAAAAAAAAAAAAAAAAAAAAAAAAAAAAAAAAAAAAAAAAAAAAAAAAAAATGTATATATATTCATATATATACTTTAAAAAACTCCAAAAAAAAATTTTTAAAATTTTATAAAATCAGATGCTTGCATCTAAAAAAATATCTCTCTATCCTTTTTAAACTTCCTACTCTCCTTAGTACTTTCCCCCTTTTTATGACTTTTATTTTGCTATCAAGGGCCTATTGTTTTTTAACCTAAATGTAATTCTATCCTTATTATATTGTTTTCTTATATTATGTAAAACCCATTTCCTGATGCTCACCCTGCTAGAGACAAAACAATCTCACGATGGGGGATACAGCTCTATAGCTAAGGCGCCCCGAATAAGCTTCTACTCGAGCAAAAAAAAAAAATTTTTATTCTATCTCGAACTTCTCTCGCTGATCGAATATGTCTGGACGTGGTAAAGGAGGCAAAGTGAAGGGAAAGAGCAAGACTCGCTCTAGCAGAGCAGGGCTTCAATTTCCCGTCGGCCGTATCCACAGGCTTTTGAGGAAGGGAAACTATGCCGAACGAGTCGGTGCAGGAGCTCCCGTCTATCTCGCAGCCGTTCTCGAATACTTGGCCGCTGAAGTACTCGAGTTGGCAGGTAATGCCGCCCGAGACAACAAGAAGACTAGGATCATCCCTAGACATCTTCAGCTCGCCATCAGGAACGACGAGGAGTTGAACAAGCTTCTGTCCGGCGTCACCATCGCACAGGGTGGTGTTTTGCCAAACATCCAAGCTGTTCTCCTCCCCAAGAAGACCGAAAAGAAAGCATAAGTTCCCCTTCCGGGCCTCCGAAACAAAAAAAAAAGGCCCTTTTCAGGGCCATGCAAATCAAATTAGAAGGAATGCGTTTCGCCTAAAACTAACTATAAAAAAAAAGAACTTCGGTTTGGTCGAGCACTCGTATATTCGCGTTCGAGATTTAAAAATTAATATTAACTTGTTTTAGACGAAACACCGAGTCCGATCTGCTTTCGGATGTAGATATAAACGTGGGTAATCTGATTTTCGGTGTTTTGTGATAGAATTATACACGGGATTAGTAATAAAAGCTTGTTAAGATCTTAGTATGGAGTCTTAGTATTTCGGAGCGAAAGGGGTCTGTGCCGTGGCGCCATCTAGCGATCGGAGGGAAACGAATTTTGCTCCTCCGTTCGCCGATATAGCGACTCTGTATATAAAAATGTTTTAAAAATAATGAGAGCAAGTTATTGCTTTCAAAAGTTCGTGTATCGAAAGAAAATAGAATTAGCTATGTAATACGTGTTTTGTGTGACGATGTCGGATAATTATTATCGTGTAATCGCGTTCGATATATGCATTACCCAAAATGTGTTTCTGTACCATGCGATAAGTAACATTCCTTCTAATTACGTTTGCGTGGCCCTGAAAAGGGCCTTTTTTTTTTTTGGTTTCCGAGCAGTCCGATTTAAGCACGTTCTCCGCGAATTCGGCGGGCGAGTTGGATGTCCTTTGGCATAATGGTTACACGTTTGGCGTGGATAGCGCACAAGTTGGTGTCTTCGAAAAGTCCGACTAAGTAAGCTTCGCTGGCTTCTTGGAGAGCCATGACGGCGGAGCTCTGGAATCGGAGATCGGTCTTGAAGTCCTGAGCGATTTCTCTAACGAGACGCTGGAAGGGGAGCTTCCTGATGAGAAGTTCGGTGGACTTCTGGTAACGACGGATTTCTCGGAGAGCGACGGTACCGGGCCTGTAACGATGGGGTTTTTTCACTCCGCCGGTGGCGGGAGCGCTCTTACGGGCGGCCTTGGTAGCGAGCTGCTTCCTGGGGGCCTTTCCTCCGGTACTCTTACGGGCGGTCTGCTTAGTACGAGCCATATCGCTAAGTGAACTCTAGCTAACTGACACTCTGACAGTTGAGATAGAAATGGCGCCCAGCTCCTAAATCGCCCCTATTTATGCCTTCAGCGCGTCACCGCGGGGACCGCACGCGATTGGTCGGGGGACTAGGGAGAGGTGGGGTATCTGGTTCGCGCTAAAGGATAGGGATTCAGTTAGGCCTGCACACTCTGTTAGTGACTCGCTAGCTATCGACATGTCTGACGATACCGCTGCCGTGACATCCGCCGCTACGCCTAAGAAGAAGGCGAAGTCTGCCGCAAAGAAGCCTAAGGCTGCCCCCACGCACCCCAAGGTTTCCGAGATGGTGAACGACGCCATTACTAGCCTGAAAGAACGTGGAGGATCCTCTCTCAGGCCATCAAGAAGCACATCGGTTCCCACCACAAGGTCGACCTGGACCGTCTCACTCCCTTCATCAAGAAGTACTTGAAAACCGCCGTAGCCAGCGGAGCTCTCATCCAGACCAAGGGAAAGGGCGCGAGCGGCTCCTTCAAGTTAAGCGCTTCTGGACAAAAAACCAAGGAACCGGGCAAGGCTAAGAAGGCCAAGAAGGAAGGTGCTACCCCCAAGAAACCCAAGGCTGCCGCAGCTAAGAAGGCCGCCAAACCCAAGGCTAAGTCCCCGGCTAAGAAACCCGCTGCTAAAAAACCTGCCGCTAAAAAAGCCGCCAAGCCTAAGACTCCCAAGAAAGCTGCCAAAGCCACCAAGCCCAAGTCTCCAAAAGTGAAGAAAATGAAATCTCCCAAAAAAGCTGCACCCAAAAAGGCTGGCAAAAAATAAACACTCGGATCGGATATAGGACTGTTTTCGGAAACGAAAAAAAAAAGGCTCTTTTCAGAGCCGTAAAATTTAAAAAGAGAATGCTTTCCTTCGCTTTGCCGTAGTTTCGATATATATAAATCGTCGTCACTTTACGCTCCCTTATAATATTTTTTTGTTTATCTGTGTAAATACATACGTTCGTACAAGTATGTAGTTTATTTAGAATAGCAAACTTTAACGATATATGCAATAATTCTTTTTTTATAAATTTTTTTTCACCAAGTCCTCCGCTCGGTCTCGCCGCCGGCGGCCTGTCGGCCGCCGGCGCTCGACCTCGCTGCGGACTTTGCGCGCGAGCCGACACGGCGGCGAAAGGGAATTATTTGTCAGTAAAGGATAACGATTTCAGTAGTCGCTTAAACCAAAGAAAAAGGAACTGCGTCCATAATAGCGACAGTAGCATTAATAATCGCGGCGCACCGACCGCTAGTGCAGGGCGGCTTTCGTCGGCGTAGGAGCTTTAAAGGTGCGATTTTTCCGCAGAGAGTAGGCTTTTAAGATTTAAAAATCCCCTCTCGAGTTTCGGTATCGCATTCGTGGACTTCGAAAAGATTTAACAGTCTCTAAATAATTAAAAACCGCGTCGGCTAGATAGATTCGTACTCCGTCTCTAGATTCGGAGACGCCAAGTGTAGTGCAGCCATCTATCGGTCGCGACGAGAAGCGAAAGCTACTTCGCGTTTAATTTTCGAGCTTGTCGGCAAACTTCGAAGAAAGCATTCCTTTTCACTCTATTTTATGGCCCTGAAAAGGGCCTTTTTTTTTTTCGTTTTCCGAAAGTCCGAGGGCAGGTGTTGGGGGGAATTTAACCTCCGAAACCGTAGAGAGTACGACCCTGGCGTTTCAGAGCGTAGACTACGTCCATGGCGGTGACGGTTTTCCTCTTGGCGTGCTCGGTGTAGGTGACGGCATCTCTGATCACGTTTTCCAAGAAAACTTTGAGGACTCCTCGAGTTTCTTCGTAGATGAGACCTGAGATACGTTTTACGCCACCTCTCCTAGCCAAACGCCTGATGGCTGGCTTGGTGATACCTTGGATGTTATCACGGAGCACTTTACGATGCCTCTTGGCACCCCCCTTTCCTAATCCCTTGCCTCCTTTACCTCGACCAGACATGACTGCTCAGCAGTGAGTGAGAATCGCAAATGAAAAAATTTACACCCCATTTTCGGGGTTTTTATAGCTTTTTCGGGAGGCGGAGCGTTGAAGCTTCGTATATCGTAGCGATATCGGGAAAGAGGTAATCGAAAATAAATCCTATCTAACGAAATAAAATTAGGTAAATCACGAGGTTTTTTAAAAAAAAATTAGAGATGAATTAGCAACTTACGCGACAAAATGGGATTTTTTTTTTTTTGTTTTTCTTTTTCGTGTAGGCAAAAAGAAATGCCAACAGCACGCGGTGTTCCCAGGTGGTCACCCTCCCAAGTACTGACCGCGCCCGATGCTGCTTGACTTCGGTGATCGGACGAGAACCGGTATTTTCAGCATGGTATGGCCGTTGACGTTCGTAAGTCGCTTTATTTATGTTTTGAGCTTTTGTTTTGTTAGTTTTAAATCGCTGCTACTCTCGATGACATTTTACTATAAGTTATTGTTTTTTTTACTATTATAACCGTTGAGCTATATTCGAGGTACGAGGGGGGGGGGGACGCTGACGACGAGATTAAGAAAATGATTGGAGCAGCTCTGGATCCGAGAAAAAACTATAAATATAGCCCGCTTAATCACGGCCCCGACACTTTTCGTATCGTTTTCGAACTGTTAACGTCTCGATATGCCTCCCCAAGCTTCTGGAAAAGCCGTGAAAAAGGCCGGTAAGGCCCAAAAATCCGTAAGAGCTGGTGACAAGAAAAAGAGGAAGAAGCGCAGGAAGGAATCCTTCGCTATCTACATCTACAAGGTGTTGAAGCAAGTCCATCCTGACACCGGTATCAGCAGCAAAGCTATGTCTATCATGAATTCTTTCGTGAACGACATCTTCGAGCGTATTGCTGCTGAATCCTCTCGTCTCGCTCACTACAATAAGAGATCTACCATCACCAGCCGGGAAATCCAAACCGCTGTGCGTCTCTTGTTGCCTGGTGAGCTTGCTAAGCACGCCGTGTCAGAAGGAACCAAAGCTGTCACCAAATACACCAGCTCTAAGTAAATACGGACTTTCGCGACTTCGATTTAAAAAAAAAAGGCCCTTTTCAGGGCCATAAAATTTTGTAAAAGAAATGTTTTCCTTTCGCTTTGCTATACTATACAAACATATAAACACAGAAATATATAATACTTATTCTTAATTTAAAAAAAAACCTAGCATTAATGTATACTATATTATAAATAAATATAAAATTACAATTATAAAATAATTACATTTTAATTTCATTATTACGTATATATAAAATAGTAACGATAAAAAAAAAAAAAAATATATAAACATACCTGGACTTAGATAAAAACAGCACACACGCGTATAGAAAGAAATAACCCTTATGAACAAACCACGGACACGAATGTAACCGAGTGTGAACTCCCGTCGCTATATTAGTAGCAGTTAATCACTGTCTTAATTGCGAAGACTTTTTTCTTTTACTTCGACTATCGATACTATTACTATTTCGCTTATAACTGTTACTTTGGTTCTCACCTTCGTCTCTGTAATCGATGGCAGCTCTATGCTCAACTCATCCAAAGCGTAGTGATTACTATCGTTCTATTACGAGACTTTGTATCGATTATTAACCCCATGACCTTCGTTGATTTCTTTACGATTGTCTTTCGATTTCAAATCCAATAACGAACGATCACTGTATGTGTGAATGCATGTTCGTCTATTCCATAATTTCTGTATTCCATAATAATTCGTGTACTTCCGAATTATTATCGCACTTTCAAGTTGATAAACTTTTTCTTTTCTCTCTTATTTTTTCCTCTTGTTTAACGATTTCCGGTTAGAACAGTATCCAATATACACGAACAGATCTCGATCTCGGGTAAAATTCGAAATCGAACTCGAGCCGTCCGCCATTTTTTCTCGTTCGAGGAGCGAGCGAATAGGTAGAAAATTTCATTGGACGCCGTCACGCGTTCTCATTGGTTCTCCCGACTCCGGCAGGATCTAAAAAAGTGATAAAAGGCCGACACCATCAACGCGAAATTTTTAATAATCTGTCCCATCCCGAAAACTACCCAAAATAGAAACCTTCCCGAAAATTATCGCCCCATAAGTTTATTGAGTTCTCTCAGTAAAATTACCGAGCGTATTATACTGTGCCGACTACAGACACACTTAGATTTAAACGACAGTCTCATTCCAGAGCAATTCGGTTTCAGACGTAACCATAGCACAACACACCAGTTGCTTCGAGTTGTAGAATTCGCCAGCGAAGGTCTACAAAACAAGAAGCCAACTGCCGCACTCTTTTTAGATATTGCAAAGGCCTTTGACCGCATCACACACGATGGACTTATGTACAAACTAATTCAGCTCCGTGTGCCTGATGCACTAATACACTTATTAAGACACTACCTTTGCAATAGATATTTTAAAGTCCGTATCAACAACACCTTTTCTAACGATAAAAACATCACCGCCGGAGTCCAACAGGGCTCAATTCTAGGACCTACTCTTTTTAACATTTATATCAACGACATTCCCAGATCTGATCTTACTAATCTCGCACTTTACGCCGATGATACGGCAATTTACACTTCAGCACATCACATTAATAGTGTAGCTTCTTACATTCAACACCACTTATATGCTCTGGAAACATGGTTCACACACTGGAAGATTAAAATAAATCCTAGCAAATGCCAGGCAATTTATTTTAGTCGTTCCTTTAAACTTCCTCCTCGGCTACAGTTGTACGGCGAGGTAATTGAATGGGAGAACTCGGTTAAATACTTAGGTATTACTATAGATAAAAGGCTAACCTTTAAACCCCATATAGTAAATATTAAAAATAAAATTATTGCTAGGAAAGTTGAGCTTCGTTCACTACTTTTCGGCCCTCATTTATCTCTTAGAAACAAAGTATTACTGTACAAAACAGTAATACTGCCCGCTGCAACTTACGCAGCACCGGTCTGGTCTTTTGCGTTCCCAGCTAACTTAGATTTATTAAATAAAGCTCATAACAAACTCCTGAGAGGAATAGCAAGAGCTCCGCGCTTCTTACGTAACGATATTATCCGTAGGGACTTAAACATCTTAACCTTTAAAGAAATTTGTCAAAATATCTCCATTAAATTTTACAATAACATTAATAATATAAATAATGAAATCATTGCCGAACTCCCTGACTATGATTTCAGGGAAAACTCTAATAGAAAACGGCCCAGAGCCGCAATGCTTCCCTGAAACCATAGTGTATTCCAAATTCACTTAGATTTTTCTAAGTTATTCAAAATTCCTAACTTATAATTATTTCCTCGCGCCGAATTTGATGGCGCCACTATGACTCTTGCTTATCCTCATTTCAAGTTAGCATTTCCTTACTATCTTTTCATCCTTCCTTTTCCCGCTGTCCCTAAATTCTCTCCCTCTCTTTTTATTTTTAAATTTAATTTTTTATATATTTAAAAAAAAAAAAAAAAAAAAAAAAAAAAAAAAAAAAAAAAAAAAAAAAAAAAAAAAAAAAAAAAAAAAAAAATGTATATATATTCATATATATACTTTAAAAAACTCCAAAAAAAAATTTAAAAATTTTATAAAATCAGATGCTTGCATCTAAAAAAATATCTCTCTATCCTTTTTAAACTTCCTACTCTCCTTAGTACTTTCCCCCTTTTTATGACTTTTATTTTGCTATCAAGGGCCTATTGTTTTTTAACCTAAATGTAATTCTATCCTTATTATATTGTTTTCTTATATTATGTAAAACCCATTTCCTGATGCTCACCCTGCTAGAGACAAAACAATCTCACGATGGGGGATACAGCTCTATAGCTAAGGCGCCCCGAATAAGCTTCTACTCGAACCCGAAATTTTTATTCTATCTCGAACTTCTCTCGTTGATACAATATGTCTGGACGTGGTAAAGGAGGCAAAGTGAAGGGAAAGAGCAAGACTCGCTCTAGCAGAGCAGGGCTTCAATTTCCCGTCGGCCGTATCCACAGGCTTTTGAGGAAGGGAAACTATGCCGAACGAGTCGGTGCCGGAGCTCCCGTCTATCTCGCAGCCGTTCTCGAATACTTGGCCGCTGAAGTACTCGAGTTGGCAGGTAATGCCGCCCGAGACAACAAGAAGACTAGGATCATCCCTAGACATCTTCAGCTCGCCATCAGGAACGACGAGGAGTTGAACAAGCTTCTGTCCGGCGTCACCATCGCACAGGGTGGTGTTTTGCCAAACATCCAAGCTGTTCTCCTCCCCAAGAAGACCGAAAAGAAAGCATAAGTTCCCCTTCCTGGACTCCGAAACAAAAAAAAAAGGCCCTTTTCAGGGCCATGCAAATCAAATTAGAAGGAATGCGTTTTCGCCTAAAACTAACTTTAAAAAAAAAGAACTTCGGTTTGGTCGAGCACTCGTATATTCGCGTTCGAGATTTAAAAATTAATATTAACTTGTTTTAGACGAAACACCGAGTCCGATCTGCTTTCGGATGTAGATATAAACGTGGGTAATCTGATTTTCGGTGTTTTGTGATAGAATTATATACACGATATTATTATTAAAAGCTTGTTACAATCGTAGTATGGAATCGTAGTATTTCGAAGCGAAAGTGGTCTGTGCCGTGGCGCCATCTAGCGATCGGAGGGAACGAATTTTGCTCCTCCGTTCGCCGATATAGCGACTCTGTATATAAAAATGTTTTAAAAATAATGAGAGCAAGTTATTGCTTTCAAAAGTTCGTGTATCGAAAGAAGATAGAATTAGCTAGGTAATACGTGTTTTGTGTGACGATGTCGGATAATTATCATCGTGTAATCGCGTTCGATATATGCGTTACCGAAAATGTGTTTCTGTACCATGCGATAAGTAACATTCCTTCTAATTAAGTTTGCGTGGCCCTGAAAAGGGCCTTTTTTTTTTTTGGTTTCCGAGCAGTCCGATTTAAGCACGTTCTCCGCGAATTCGGCGGGCGAGTTGGATGTCTTTGGGCATGATGGTGACACGCTTGGCGTGGATAGCGCACAAGTTGGTGTCTTCGAACAATCCTACCAAGTAAGCTTCGCTGGCTTCTTGGAGAGCCATGACGGCGGAGCTCTGGAATCGGAGATCGGTCTTGAAGTCCTGAGCGATTTCTCTAACGAGACGCTGGAAGGGGAGCTTCCTGATGAGAAGTTCGGTGGACTTCTGGTAACGACGGATTTCTCGGAGAGCGACGGTACCGGGCCTGTAACGATGGGGTTTTTTCACTCCGCCGGTGGCGGGAGCGCTCTTACGGGCGGCCTTGGTAGCGAGCTGCTTCCTGGGGGCCTTTCCTCCGGTACTCTTACGGGCGGTCTGCTTAGTACGAGCCATATCGCTAAGTGAACTCTAGCTAACTGACACTCTGACAGTTGAGATAGAAATGGCGCCCAGCTCCTAAATCGCCCCTATTTATGCCTTCAGCGCGTCACCGCGGGGACCGCACGCGATTGGTCGGGGGACCAGGGAGAGGTGGGGTATCTGGTTCGCGCTAAAGGATAGGGATTCAGTTAGGCCTGCACACTCTGTTAGTGACTCGCTAGCTATCGACATGTCTGACGATACCGCTGCCGTGACATCCGCTCGCCGCCGCTACGCCTAAGAAGAAGGCGAAGTCTGCCGCAAAGAAGCCTAAGGCTGCCCCCACGCACCCCAAGGTTTCCGAGATGGTGAACGACGCCATTACTAGCCTGAAAGAACGTGGAGGATCCTCTCTGCAGGCTATCAAGAAGCACATCGGTTCCCACCACAAGGTCGACCTGGACCGTCTGACTCCCTTCATCAAGAAGTACTTGAAAACCGCCGTAGCCAGCGGAGCTCTCATCCAGACCAAGGGAAAGGGCGCGAGCGGCTCCTTCAAGTTAAGCGCTTCTGGACAAAAAACCAAGGAACCGGGCAAGGCAAAGAAAGCCAAGAAGGAAGGTGCTACCCCCAAGAAACCCAAGGCTGCCGCAGCTAAGAAGGCCGCCAAACCCAAGGCTAAGTCCCCTGCTAAGAAACCCGCTGCTAAAAAACCTGCCGCTAAAAAAGCCGCCAAGCCTAAGACTCCCAAGAAAGCTGCCAAAGCCACCAAGCCCAAGTCTCCCAAAGTGAAGAAAATGAAATCTCCCAAAAAAGCTGCACCCAAAAAGGCCGGCAAAAAATAAACACTCGGATCGGATATAGGACTGTTTTCGGAAACGAAAAAAAAAAGGCTCTTTTCAGAGCCGTAAAATTTAAAAAGAGAATGCTTTCCTTCGCTTTGCCGTAGTTTTCGATATATATAAATCGTCGCCACTTTACGCTCCCTTATAATATTTTTTTGTTTATCTGTGTAAATACATACGTTCGTACAAGTATGTAGTTTATTTAGAATAGCAAACTTTAACGATATATGCAATAATTCTTTTTTTATAAATTTTTTTTCACCAAGTCCTCCGCTCGGTCTCGCCGCCGGCGGCCTGTCGGCCGCCGGCGCTCGACCTCGCTGCGGACTTTGCGCGCGAGCCGACACGGCGGCGAAAGGGAATTATTTGTCAGTAAAGGATAATCATTTAAGCTGTCGCTTAAACCAGAGAAAAAGGAACTGCGTCCATAAGAGCGACAGTAGCATTAATAATCGCGGAGCACCGACCGCTAGTGCAGGGCGCCTTTCGTCGGCGTAGGAGCTTTAAAGGTGCGATTTTTCCGCAGAGAGTAGGCTTTTAAGATTTAAAAATCCCCTCTCGAGTTTCGGTATCGCATTCGTGGACTTCGAAAAGATTTAACAGTCTCTAAATAATTAAAAACCGCGTCGGCTAGATAGATTCGTACTCCGTCTCTAGATTCGGAGACGCCAAGTGTAGTGCAGCCATCTATCGGTCGCGACGAGAAGCGAAAGCTACTTCGCGTTTAATTTTCGAGCTTGTCGGCAAACTTCGAAGAAAGCATTCCTTTTTACTCTATTTTATGGCCCTGAAAAGGGCCTTTTTTTTTATCGTTTTCCGAAAGTCCGAGGGCAGGTGTTGGGGGGAATTTAACCTCCGAAACCGTAGAGAGTACGACCCTGGCGTTTCAGAGCGTAGACTACGTCCATGGCGGTGACGGTTTTCCTCTTGGCGTGCTCGGTGTAGGTGACGGCATCTCTGATCACGTTTTCCAAGAAAACTTTGAGGACTCCTCGAGTTTCTTCGTAGATGAGACCTGAGATACGTTTTACGCCACCTCTCCTAGCCAAACGCCTGATGGCTGGCTTGGTGATACCTTGGATGTTATCACGGAGCACTTTACGATGCCTCTTGGCACCCCCCTTTCCTAATCCCTTGCCTCCTTTACCTCGACCAGACATGACTGCTCAGCAGTGAGTGAGAATCGCAAATGAAAAATTTACACCCCATTTTCGGGGTTTTTATAGCTTTTTCGGGAGGCGGAGCGTTGAAGCTTCGTATATCGTAGCGATATCGGGAAAGAGGTAATCGAAAATAAATCCTATCTAACGAAATAAAATTAGGTAAATCACGAGGTTTTTTTAAAAAAAAATTAGAGATGAATTAGCAACTTACGCGACAAAATGGGATTTTTTTTTTTGTTTTTCTTTTTCGTGTAGGCAAAAAGAAATGC
This sequence comes from Pardosa pseudoannulata, assembly GCA_032207245.1. Taxonomy (NCBI): domain Eukaryota; kingdom Metazoa; phylum Arthropoda; class Arachnida; order Araneae; family Lycosidae; genus Pardosa; species Pardosa pseudoannulata. The sequence goes on along the minus strand of JAGEOH010000693.1, from coordinate 4,742 downwards.
CAACAGCACGCGGTGTTCCCAGGTGGTCACCCTCCCAAGTACTGACCGCGCCCGATGCTGCTTGACTTCGGTGATCGGACGAGAACCGGTATTTTCAGCATGGTATGGCCGTTGACGTTCGTAAGTCGCTTTATTTATGTTTTGAGCTTTTGTTTTGTTAGTTTTAAATCGCTGCTACTCTCGATGACATTTTACTATAAGTTATTGTTTTTTTTTTTTACTATTATAACCGTTGAGCTATATTCGAGGTACGAGGGGGGGGACGCTGACGACGAGATTAAGAAAATGATTGGAGCAGCTCTGGATCCGAGAAAAAACTATAAATATAGCCGCTTAATCACGGCCCCGACACTTTTCGTATCGTTTTCGAACTGTTAACGTCTCGATATGCCTCCCCAAGCTTCTGGAAAAGCCGTGAAAAAGGCCGGTAAGGCCCAAAAAATCCGTAAGAGCTGGTGACAAGAAAAAGAGGAAGAAGCGCAGGAAGGAATCCTTCGCTATCTACATCTACAAGGTGTTGAAGCAAGTCCATCCTGACACCGGTATCAGCAGCAAAGCTATGTCTATCATGAATTCTTTCGTGAACGACATCTTCGAGCGTATTGCTGCTGAATCCTCTCGTCTCGCTCACTACAATAAGAGATCTACCATCACCAGCCGGGAAATCCAAACCGCTGTGCGTCTCTTGTTGCCTGGTGAGCTTGCTAAGCACGCCGTGTCAGAAGGAACCAAAGCTGTCACCAAATACACCAGCTCTAAGTAAATACGGACTTTCGCGACTTCGATTTAAAAAAAAAAGGCCCTTTTCAGGGCCATAAAATTTTGTAAAAGAAATGTTTTCCTTTCGCTTTGCTATACTATACAAACATATAAACACAGAAATATATAATACTTATTCTTAATTTTTAAAAAAAAACCTAGCATTAATGTATACTATATTATGAATAAATGTAAAATTACAATTATAAAATAATTACATTTTAATTTCATTATTACGTATATATAAAATAGTAACGATAAAAAAAAAAAAAAAAATATATAAACATACCTGGACTTAGATAAAACAGCACACACGCGTATAGAAAGAAATAACCCTTATGAACAAACCACGGACACGAATGTAACCGAGTGTGAACTCCCGTCGCTATATTAGTAGCAGTTAATCACTGTCTTAATTGCGAAGACTTTTTTCTTTTACTTCGACTATCGATACTATTACTATTTCGCTTATAACTGTTACTTTGGTTCTCACCTTCGTCTCTGTAATCGATGGCAGCTCTATGCTCAACTCATCCAAAGCGTAGTGATTACTATCGTTCTATTACGAGACTTTGTATCGATTATTAACCCCATGACCTTCGTTGATTTCTTTACGATTGTCTTTCGATTTCAAATCCAATAACGAACGATCACTGTATGTGTGAATGCATGTTCGTCTATTCCATAATTTCTGTATTCCATAATAATTCGTGTACTTCCGAATTATTATCGCACTTTCAAGTTGATAAACTTTTTCTTTTCTCTCTTATTTTTTCCTCTTGTTTAACGATTTCCGGTTAGAACAGTATCCAATATACACGAACAGATCTCGATCTCGGGTAAAATTCGAAATCGAACTCGAGCCGTCCGCCATTTTTTCTCGTTCGAGGAGCGAGCGAATAGGTAGAAAATTTCATTGGACGCCGTCACGCGTTCTCATTGGTTCTCCCGACTCCGGCAGGATCTAAAAAAGTGATAAAAGGCCGACACCATCAACGCGAAATTTTTAATAATCTGTCCCATCCCGAAAACTACCCAAAATAGAAACCTTCCCGAAAATTATCGCCCCATAAGTTTATTGAGTTCTCTCAGTAAAATTACCGAGCGTATTATACTGTGCCGACTACAGACACACTTAGATTTAAACGACAGTCTCATTCCAGAGCAATTCGGTTTCAGACGTAACCATAGCACAACACACCAGTTGCTTCGAGTTGTAGAATTCGCCAGCGAAGGTCTACAAAACAAGAAGCCAACTGCCGCACTCTTTTTAGATATTGCAAAGGCCTTTGACCGCATCACACACGATGGACTTATGTACAAACTGATTCAGCTCCGTGTGCCTGATGCACTAATACACTTATTAAGACACTACCTTTGCAATAGATATTTTAAAGTCCGTATCAACAACACCTTTTCTAACGACAAAAACATCACCGCCGGAGTCCAACAGGGCTCAATTCTAGGACCTACTCTTTTTAACATTTATATCAACGACATTCCCAGATCTGATCTTACTAATCTCGCACTTTACGCCGATGATACGGCAATTTACACTTCAGCACATCACATTAATAGTGTAGCTTCTTACATTCAACACCACTTATATGCTCTGGAAACATGGTTCACACACTGGAAGATTAAAATAAATCCTAGCAAATGCCAGGCAATTTATTTTAGTCGTTCCTTTAAACTTCCTCCTCGGCTACAGTTGTACGGCGAGGTAATTGAATGGGAGAACTCGGTTAAATACTTAGGTATTACTATAGATAAAAGGCTAACCTTTAAACCCCATATAGTAAATATTAAAAATAAAATTATTGCTAGGAAAGTTGAGCTTCGTTCACTACTTTTCGGCCCTCATTTATCTCTTAGAAACAAAGTATTACTGTACAAAACAGTAATACTGCCCGCTGCAACTTACGCAGCACCGGTCTGGTCTTTTGCGTTCCCAGCTAACTTAGATTTATTAAATAAAGCTCATAACAAACTCCTGAGAGGAATAGCAAGAGCTCCGCGCTTCTTACGTAACGATATTATCCGTAGGTCCGCACTCTCTCTCTTTTCTTCTTCGTCCTTCTCTTCTTCTCTCTTAAACTAGCTTCTTCCTCTTTCTTCCCCTTCTCTTCTACTCTTAACCTCTGCCACCCCCTCTTCTTCCTTACCTGCTTTAACATCTTAACCTTTAAAGAAATTTGTCAAAATAATATCCATTAAATTTTACAATAACATTAATAATATAAATAATGAAATCATTGCCGAACTCCCTGACTATGATTTCAGGGAAAACTCTAATAGAAAACGGCCCAGAGCCGCAATGCTTCCCTGAAACCATAGTGTATTCCAAATTCACTTAGATTTTTCTAAGTTATTCAAAATTCTTAACTTATAAATATTTCCTCGCGCCGAATTTAGATGGCGCCACTATGACTCTTGCTTATCCTCATTTCAAGTTAGCATTTCCTTACTATCTTTTCATCCTTCCTTTTCCCGCTGTCCCTAATTTCTCTCCCTCTCTCTTTATTTTTAATTTTAATTTTTTATATATAAAAAAAAAAAAAAAAAAAAAAAAAAAAAAAAAAAAAAAAAAAAAAAAAAAAAAAAAAAAAAAAAATGTATATATATTCATATATATACTCTAAAAAACTCCAAAAAAAAATTTTTTAAATTTTATAAAATCAGATGCTTGCATCTAAAAAAATATCTCTCTATCCTTTTTAAACTTCCTACTCTCCTTAGTACTTTCCCCCTTTTTATGACTTTTATTTTGCTATCAAGGGCCTATTGTTTTTTAACCTAAATGTAATTCTATCCTTATTATATTGTTTTCTTATATTATGTAAAACCCATTTCCTGATGCTCACCCTGCTAGAGACAAAACAATCTCACGATGGGGGATACAGCTCTATAGCTAAGGCGCCCCGAATAAGCTTCTACTCGAGCAAAAAAAAAAAATTTTTATTCTATCTCGAACTTCTCTCGCTGATCGAATATGTCTGGACGTGGTAAAGGAGGCAAAGTGAAGGGAAAGAGCAAGACTCGCTCTAGCAGAGCAGGGCTTCAATTTCCCGTCGGCCGTATCCACAGGCTTTTGAGGAAGGGAAACTATGCCGAACGAGTCGGTGCAGGAGCTCCCGTCTATCTCGCAGCCGTTCTCGAATACTTGGCCGCTGAAGTACTCGAGTTGGCAGGTAATGCCGCCCGAGACAACAAGAAGACTAGGATCATCCCTAGACATCTTCAGCTCGCCATCAGGAACGACGAGGAGTTGAACAAGCTTCTGTCCGGCGTCACCATCGCACAGGGTGGTGTTTTGCCAAACATCCAAGCTGTTCTCCTCCCCAAGAAGACCGAAAAGAAAGCATAAGTTCCCCTTCCCGGACTCCGAAACAAAAAAAAAAAGGCCCTTTTCAGGGCCATGCAAATCAAATTAGAAGGAATGCGTTTCGCCTAAAACTAACTTTAAAAAAAAAGAACTTCGGTTTGGTCGAGCACTCGTATATTCGCGTTCGAGATTTAAAAATTAATATTAACTTGTTTTAGACGAAACACCGAGTCCGATCTGCTTTCGGATGTAGATATAAACGTGGGTAATCTGATTTTCGGTGTTTTGTGATAGAATTATACACGATATTATTAATAAAAGCTTGTTAAAATCTTAGTATGGAGTCTTAGTATTTCGAAGCGAAAGTGGTCTGTGCCGTGGCGCCATCTAGCGATCGGAGGGAACGAATTTTGCTCCTCCGTTCGCCGATATAGCGACTCTGTATATAAAAATGTTTTAAAAATAATGAGAGCAAGTTATTGCTTTCAAAAGTTCGTGTATCGAAAGAAAATAGAATTAGCTAGGTAATACGTGTTTTGTGTGACGATGTCGGATAATTATCATCGTGTAATCGCGTTCGATATATGCGTTACCGAAAATGTGTTTCTGTACCATGCGATAAGTAACATTCCTTCTAATTAAGTTTGCGTGGCCCTGA
>JAGEOH010000692.1:0-32437 GCA_032207245.1 Pardosa pseudoannulata | reverse complement strand
TCTTTCTTGAGTAACATGCTTCGGCGGTACTTTCAGAGCGGGATCCACAAGATGTCATTTCTTCTTCACGTAGAATTTCGAGGATTTCTTCCATAGATTTTTCTCTCTGCGTTTTTAATATTTCGCGAATTTTACAAAATTTGCCCCTTAAGCCTCGTACAGTGTGGTAGACCAATTCTCTTTCCGAAATTTCTAATCCAAGAGACAAACATTTAGTGGAGATTCCTTTAGCTCGAGCAATATAATCGTTCGCATTTTCCGAATTTTTCATTTCTAAATTTTTAAGTTCATTGCTCGCATCAATTTTTCTATCTTCGATTCTGCCGATGAAAGTCGTTTTTATTTTTTCCCATAAAAGTCTTGCGTTGTCTTCTTGCGCAAACTGTAGCGACTGTTCGTCAGAAAGGGACAGTTTGATGTAGGCGACTGCATCAGCATTTCTTTGATCCCATTCCGCGGATTGTATAGCTTCCAAATTTTCAGGTTTCACTTCATCGAGAACAGAGTCAAGCCTTTTTAAACTTAGGGCTGATTTTATTTTCAACGCCCAAATAAAATAGTTCGTTCCTGTTAGCTGCGGAACATTGAACTTCTCCATTTCCGAAAAGGTTCGAAGTTTCGATTTTGATGATCACACAGTTCTTTTTCTTAATGCGGCAGATTCAACCACGCTCTGCTACCATATGAAGTTAATTATTCATAGAGGAGTCCGTAGATTAACAAACAACATTTATTTCTTGATTAGATAAAAGAAAAAGTAGAAACATTTTAAGACGAGAACACGCACCCAGCAGACATATCGTAACGACACACAGCAGAAGACTACTTCAACGCTTTCTGACTTTGAATGAATAATGAATATGCAGTGCGCATGCTCCCGTCTCAATACTTGGCGCGCCAAACAGAATAAATGTAAAAATGTTCGCTCGCTTCATTTCCAACAAAAATAGCAAAAAACAATTAATTAGGCAATAAAACATAAAAACATAATTTTAGGAAAATTTACAGGTTGTGGTCGTCGCTGTCAGTCTACTTCTGAAATTATTCTTTCTAAGGTTCAAAGTTGAAAACACTTCACATATAAGAAGCAAATATACCGCTGATTTTCTGGGCGCGAGATAAAAAATTTGGGATGTAATATTTAAGTCAAGTAGAAAAGAAGATGGATATATAATGTAAAAATATATATTTCTTTTAATTTGCCTCGCACCGGCAACTTAAAATTCTATCTGCGGGCCGTATAAAACCTTCCAGCGGCCGGAGTTGGCCCGCGGGCGGTAGTTGGTCCATCCCTGAGCTACACCATTGCAGTGGTGTTCCAAATCAAAACCAAATCAGACAAATTGGGGATAGTCATATTTTTTTAAAAATGGGACATCTAAAGCTGTCGACTGAACTACTTCTGTTGTCAAAGTTAAAAATTTGCTAACATTCAAACAATGACTTATTTTAATTCCTATTATGTATTCTCACCCTTAGATCATTTTTTTTATTTTCCTGTTATATACAACATATTTGAGATATTTTCTGGTTGGTTGGTTGGTTGGTTGGAGCTTAATGGCACTGAATCCTCCTGGGATATACTGTGCCAAACACAAGTACTCAGAAGTAAAAAATATATTTTAAAAATAATTTCAAAGTTTAAAACTTAACAACGAAGTGATGTTTCGACAAGAAATACGAAAAAGAAATATATGTAAAATTAAAAAGGTGAATAAAGTATGATAATATCAAATATAGATCCTATACTATAATACGAGGAATGGTTGTCAAGTCGAAAATCGCCCCAGAATTAATAAACTCCGGTAAACTTGGGGATCTGGGGTTTTTGGCCACGAGGAACCGATTGGCGCCGGTTTTGAAGCGCTAGGGTCGAGCAGTTCGGAGTTACAGATAGGGCCATTTTTGGCTTACAGCCCTTATATACGGCCAAAGGAACATGATATCAGAATATGCGAATTTCGTGTGAAAATTGGTATCAGGCTGTTTTCGGCCATGAGGAATCGATTGGCGCCGGTTTTGACGCGCTAAGGTCACGTAGTTCTGCGCTACAGGTAGGGCCGGGATCGAACCCCCGTGCGGGCAAACTTTTTTCTCATGCGTCCAAACCAAGTGAAAATTGGTACCCGGGGGTTTTCGACCACGAGGAATTGATTGGCTGTAGTTCTGACGAATTAATAATAATAATAAAAGTCTTTATTGATTTGTCTTTATTCCTTGATATCGGTTTCCATTTTTATTTTAATAGTAGTAATAATATTCTCCTGGCTGTGGGTTTGTTTACTAACCTTAGTTGGAGGTTCCGTTGATGGTTTGCAGAGTTATCCATTAGTTTATTAATTCTGGGGCGATTTTCGACTTGACAACCATTCCTCGTATTATAGTATATGGCTATAGTATTGTTTCTTATGTATGTATATATGTTTGGTTTTTCTAAATAAATTTGTCAAAAATATTGAACTTCAACACACTTCAATCTTTACACTGCTCACTTTGTACCATTTCTTTAATTGTATAATTTTTTGTTATCAATTACATTTTATTTCCTATGACTTTTCAAACTTTACCTTTGTATAGAACAGTTCCCTTTCCAAACAACTTTGTTTAGAATAGTTTACAATAGTGCACTTTAACCGGTTATCTTTTCACTAATGGTTTCACAAATTTTCTTATGGCATGTATTGTTTTGATAAATCACAATTGAAAATTTAAATCTTCAAGTTAGCTTCGATACCTGTTTTCTCCGAGCGGAGCTCGGTCACCCGGTACTGAGGATAAAAACCAATGACTTTTAAAAAGGTAAAAAGTTCAGGATGAGGCGACGCATTTAAATGATATTTGATATCAGGGGTGGCAGAGTTAAAATAATGGAGACGATGTTGATTATAGATGGGACAGTCTATCAGGGAGTGTTTAATATAAAGATATTTTCTGAGAATCTAAATTTAGTTAAGTAATTCACTTACTAGCATCCAATTACTCGTATGCAATATTATGGTTTGGAACTACACTCTAATGACAGCATGATCTGATTTATCTCTAAAATTAAGGAAAGAACGAAAGAATGTAGGAAGTTTAATAATATAACAGATATTTTTAAAAAAAAGTTATGACAGGGATGAAAAACTACGGCCCGCGGCCCAACTGAAGGTTTTATCCGGCCCACGGATAGAATTTTAAGTTGCCGGTCCGAGGCAAATTAAAAGAAATATATATTTATACATTATATATCCATCTCCTTTTCTACTTTGCTTAAATATTATATCCCAAATTTATTATCTCACGCCCAGAAGATCAGCTGTATATTTGCTTCTAAATGAGAAGCATATATACCGCTTCTTATTTTGAAGCAAATAATAATGTTTAAATATATATTTATATATATATTTATATGTTTAAATATATATTTATATATATATATTATATATATTTATATGTTTAAATATATATTTAAAGAAGCTAAATAATAATGTTTAAATATACATTTATACATTATATATCCATCTTCTTTTCTACTTTACTTAATTATTCTTTCTAAAGTTCAAAGTTGAAAACACTTGTTCACAAATAGTGAACAAGTGTTTTCAACTTTGAACTTTAGAAAGAATAATTTCAGAAGTAGACTGACAGATGAGCATTTAGCATCGTTCCTTAAAATCAGTACATCTCACTTCGAACCTCAGGATAAGGAACTTTTAAAAAAGAAATCGCAATTTCATTCATCTCATTAACGTATTTAAACCGTTAGGTACTTTTATATTCTTTTTAAAATTTTAGAAAAATTTATCTTGGTCCACCAAACTTATTTTCGATTTTTGGCCCGCGGCCGAAAAAGTTTGTCCATCCCTGAGTTATGAGAACAGTGACCCATTTTCAGTCATTTGGTAGACCCTTTAAAAATTTCAAAGGAAGCACGTTCTGCGCCTATTTGGTGGTAAACAAGCCCTGCATGACAGATATTCATACTTTCTAAATTTTATTATTTTATGACAGATTATAACAAAATGCATATTTTCTGAATAAATATAAATCAATCGCTTACCTCTTTCGCCATGCAGCAAGATTTCCACCCTTATTTGCCTTTCTTGTTGCCGATAATCGAAGCTTTTTGTTGTTGGCAGAACCTCTTCTGTATCTACTATTACTCATATTGCATATTTTTAGCAGTGTTAAAACAAAACTAAGGAATAAAATTGAAGTACGGAACCAAAACTATTAATACAAAATAAGGTTTAAATCCTGTATAACTTGAAATATTCATGAAAAATCCAAATTTTGAACAGCAAAATATTGCGAAAGTGTACAAATGAGTTCAGTACGTAACATATCGATAGTTTTAAAATTTATATTCTGGAATCGAAAGGTTAAATCACTCAGGCAAACTGCCCACTTTGTTCTATTTATACTGGATATGTCTATTACCACATTTATTGTTAATACTTCCCAAAGTTTCCGTAAGAAATTTATTTATTTATATTTAGATAGAGCTACAAAAAGGGTTTCTATGACTAAAGAAGGAAGAGCTGTTTTTCAAATTCTTCAGTTTCGAGTATTTATTGCATATTAAGTTTTTAAAAAATAACGCCTATTTTTTTTTTTTTTTTTTTTTATTATTACAAAAATTTAATTCTCATTTAAAATTAAATTTTGAGCGAAAACAAAAAGTTTTACAAAGGTCCTCGCTTTATAAAGGCGTAACTTAACTCGAGCAAAATAAATTTTCATAAAAAATCGAAATGCGAATTCACAATTCTTAAAGAAAATTTCTTTTCACTAATAATCTTTGCCAATATGGCGGCTCAGTGAAGACTGCCAGCATAGAAGGGGGAAAATCAATCCACGAAATCCGAGCGGTATAGATGGCGCTCTGGTCTAGACGACCTTGATGGAAGCTGTTGCCCTATTGATAGGAGGTGATTGATGTAACCGGTAGAAACCCGCGTCATTCCTAAGAGCATCGTTTTTCTCTATTTTCTAAGAAAAATAACGTTCCAATGGAATTTTTTTTTTAAATAGTCCGGTACCCCTAAACTTTTTATTTTTCAAGAATTATTGAATGAGCCTATACGCTTTTAAGGTTAATTTTAAAAATTCTAGCTGCCTGTCCAAACAATCTAGTTTTATCCCGATTTATTTGATAAATCGAAGGGAATGAAGAATGAGAAAAATAATTCAAATAAAAATAGATTATTCCTTTTTATGTTTATGCAAGTGAATTTTTCAAATTGATATGAGTTACTTCGTAAGAAATTTAATGTGGATACGAGGATATCACATGACTTCCTTGTAAGCCCTATAAATTATATACTTAGACACTTTTCATGGGAGAGAGGGGGATTCTTTCCCTTCAACTTGTACTTAAAATGAATACACACATAATACATAATTATACATAATTATATAATACAGAAATCTTTATATAATACATACAGGGTATCTGCCAAAATAAAATTTTTCAAATCCATGACTTTTCATGACTTTCCCTGATTTAGCAGATCATTTTCCATGACTTTAAAAAGCTTTCGTTAAAGTATATATAAATAAAACTTCTAATGTACATACAAATGAAATATATGCTTTTAGAGAAATTACAGGAATTTTATCATAAAAAAACTATAAACTTACTTTATAAGTGTTAATAAAGTCACATACATAAAAAATAAATTGTTGTATCTACGTACCTAAGCTTAATCATATAGCAATTTTTCAATCAAAATGTTTCCAGTTTGAATTCAGGGTACTTTGGTATTATTCAGGTGACCATGAATAATAGCCAAATATAACCCTATAATGTTTATATACAATATCCCTAGAGATAAACTTATATTTTGTGCAAAAATCTTAATTAATTTTTATTAAAAAATAATTATTATTATATTAATAAAATTTTAATCTACAATTTAAGAAAAAACCAGAATAATATACATTTACCCACCCATTAAGCTTTCTTGCTTTGAGTTTCCTTGGCGAACAAATTTTACTTGGCAATATGGTCAATAGGATAATACATAAATACCAAACTCAGTAACTTCAGCCAAATGACAAGTAAAAATAGAATTAAACAATTCAATGCATTTTTTTTTAATCGGTAGTTTAGCGGATCCATGACTTTTACTCATTTTACTTGAAAAATCAAGACTTTCCATGACAAAATTAATCCATTGTCTAAATCCATGATTTTCCATGACTTTCCCTGACTTTCCAGGTGCGCGGAAACCATGTACATATAAACAGCAATCCTCATGGGGGATTATAACCCACACGCCACTTCACTACGCCACTGTGTATGAGGCAACGTTAGAATTATTATTTTCATATTATCTTCAAGGTTCAAAGTTAGTTTTATTTCTTAAAGTAACGATGTGTCTGAGTAGAACACAAGTACTGCCGCCTGGTGCACCAGCAGCATTAATTTTCATCGTATCCAGATTTTTTGTTATAAAGATATTTCGTACTAATCCGAAATCTTTTGGATTTACAATATTTCCTTTATTCCGTACCGGGAAATAATAAGTAATAAAATTAAAAATTATTCTCCGTAAATAATAGGTATTTATTTCTATTGCGACATTTGTTAGTTATTGTCTGTTCTTTTTTATTATTTTTATTATCCTAAGAAATCTGATGTGGACACTACATGACTTCTTTGCACGTTTATTAAATTATTTCTTTCTTATTTTTTAAGCTGCGTGATCATAATTATCGTTTACACATTCTCTTCAAAATTCACTGTAGGTTTTGTTTCTGAAAGTATTCATGTTGTCTAGGTACAGCTTATAGTTTATGTACTCTTATCTACCGGAGATGCGCTGCGAAATCCTCGTTATAATGAAACGTTTTGTTGCAGATATTTAATTCTAAACTTATATTTTTCACGACCACAATACTCCCTTCATTCCATCCCAGGAAGTAATAAAAAGCAAAAATTCAGAATTACTTTCTCCGTAAATAATAGGTATTTATTTCTATTGCGACATTTGTTAGTTATTGTCTGTTCTTTTTTATTATTTTTATTATCCTAAGAAATCTGATGTGGACACTACATGACTTCTTTGCACGTTTATTAAATTATTTCTTTCTTATTTTTTAAGCTGCGTGATCATAATTATCGTTTACACATTCTCTTCAAAATTCACTGTAGGTTTTGTTTCTGAAAGTATTCATGTTGTCTAGGTACAGCTTATAGTTTATGTACTCTTATCTACCGGAGATGCGCTGCGAAATCCTCGTTATAATGAAACGTTTTGTTGCAGATATTTAATTCTAAACTTATCTAATTCTAAACTCCATCCCAGGAAGTAATAAAAAAGCAAAAATTCAGAATTATTTTCTGTAAATAATCAGGGTTCTTTTTTTTACTAAAAATGGTTTTTAAAAGCATTGTTTCTACTGCTGCAATAGAATATCGATATTATAACTGTATATATTACATATATGTGTGTATGTGTGTAAGAGAAAGTAAACTAAATCAGCAAATTAATTTAGTGATTTTGCATAAAACCCCAAAGATTGCATTAACCCCAAAGCTGCCATTAATGAACACGGCAGATCTTTGACTGCCTGATCCTCAATCCCACAGCCCTCTGGCTATGAGATCGACTCATTTATCGACTGAGCTACTTCAGCTCTTGGTTTGTAACCACTGATAATGTAAGGAGAATTCTCCTCTGACCTAGCCGGAGCCATACAGAAACTAATGACGTAGTCGCCACGACGTAACCACAACACCACAAAGATGCTGCTGACCTACGAGAGGTTCCGTCTTGGCTCGAGGATTAATGTGGTCAACCCCAGTAAGGAACAAGCTCTACAGAGGCAAGTTCAGGACTACCAGGGAAGACGAAGAATAAAGATCACTCAGGTGAACCCCGGGCTCGTGACACCCGTGTATACCTAAAGGAGGTACACCCCTGAAGTTGTCTCTCATTTAGCACTACCTGGAGGGCGCGTAAGGCTTGAAGCTCGTGGCCGCGGAAGCAAGAGACGTTGCCCCCCTACTGATAATATAAGTGTGTTCTACTCTGCCCCGGCCGTAGCCATCCAGATACTGTATGACTGATCGCCACGACGGTAACCACCACACCACAAGGTGTTGCTGGCCTACGAGAGTTCCGTCATGGTTCGAGAATAATGTTGACGACCCCAGTAAGGAACAATACTACAAAGTAAGTTCGTGACTACCAGGGAAGTCTGAAGAAAAAGATCACTCAGGAAACCCCGGGTTCGTGACACCCGAGTATACCTAAAGGAGGTATACCCCTTGAGGTTGCAGACGGCTATCATTGGCCTAGGAGGGACACTCCTAGTAACTAGGGGGCGCCACGAGGAGGCTGATAGGTGTCCTAGGTGAGGTACCGTAGTACAACACCCTGAAGCTCATCCCCAGAGCTGCGCCGTAGCACTGCTGAGGAGAATCACTGCCCCAACCCCCACTGATAATATAAACGGGGTTTCCGACCAAGTAAAATCCTTTCGATCCAGTAAAATGAAGGTAATCTAACTAACACCGGTAAATAGGGCTAATGGCTCGCAAAAATCCTCTGGTAATTTTCCTTATATCTGAATGTTTTTCCCATTTCACTGTACATCTACCACATAGCGAATGAAGTTAGAGTCTGAGTAAAAAATGTTCCAATTTCTACAAATTTCTCAAATTTCTATACACAAACCACACTTTCGCTATTAAAAGCCTCGTTTACATGTGCTAGTATATCCCTTCATTTAACCAGATAAAAGGCATTTTTCTTAGAGGATCGGAAAAGCGTGTTTGCACAAACAGTTATTTCACCTCTCGTGTTTTGCCGGGATTGTTGTCAAAAATTATGTGAAATTTGGAATGCAATCTCATCATTCGTGCTTTGTGTCTTGTTCGGTTTTTGAGACAAAGAGTGACATCTACGTTTCGTTATATTATTTTTAATGAATCACGTAAAATATTCGTTGGAGTATGATGAAAATTTTAAATATTTTGGTTATTCCGCTATTAAATGCAGAAAATTTCGCACTATAAAACATACTTCTCGATTTATTAATGTAAATATTCTAAATTGTTTTATTAATTAATAAATAACAATTTAGCGATTTCAAAATAAGTTTCAAACAAATTGCTGGTTATTTTTAGGTTTTTCTTTTTTTTTCTTCATACAATCAATCTCTGACATATATACAACAAATATTTAATACAGGAATTTATAATCTTATCTAGATCAGTTTTTTTAATTTTAAAAATACGTAAACACTAACTTTGTACATGTACGTGCTACGGTATAACTGTACTCAATAGCCCCGTTTACATGGGCCAAAAAGCAGTATAAATGCAGGGTAGATCCGTGAATTGTACTTCCCTTTCAAAAATTATTCCTAGCTAGGGAAAAAATTGAGGTTGTGACGTCGCTATATCCCATTGGCTTCACAAAGGTGTTTTGTTAAAGCCCAAGGCAGGGCGACACTGTCTGGGTTTTTGACACTACACTACAAAGGGTTGTCGCTTCGACCACGCCTTGAGATGTCCGAGGTGAATAGGAAGGAGGGACGGGACAACGAAATGTCAGACAGTGAGGCGCCACCGAAGGAGCAAATCAGAGACTACCAGGACAGCGAAGCGGAAAGAAAAAGTCAATGGGAAGAGGCGAAAGGTGACGTCAGGCGGCTCGAGTTTTTCGCCGGAGAGTCCGGAGGACGAGAGAAAGATCAGAGGTTCGTCATGTAGCATTTTTTTTTTTAGAACTTTTTCTCCAGCTTTGTGTGGGACTCAAGGAGACTCAGTTGTACCCCTGTACAACGGTATCTGTCGGCACCTGTCAGCAGATTTTTTTTTTTTTTTTTTTTTTTTTTTAGGTTCGCCTTGAACCTGGGACTTTTAGGTCCGCACCAGCCCGCCTGAGCCCTCTGATTTCCATTTGGAAAATTTGTACATACTCCATTTTAATCATGAATAAACGTTGTTATTGTTTCTAAGCTGTACGTCGTGTCATAACCACTTCGACATCCACACGCTACCCGAAGATCCCACTACGTTACAAGGTGTAGAAAGAATTTATCTTTCTACTCGGATAATTGCGGAGTTTACCTTCCTTTCCCGTGATCCTTTGTATATGTTGTGTGTGGCGCTAAATTAAAAATGGCTGACTTCGCTGCTACTGTGTGCATGGAATTCGTACAAATTTCTTCGATTGCACATGGGTCATAATCTACCACCAATGGTATACATTGTTGTTGTAAGGAAAAACATTTGTTAATTATTCAATACAGTTAAAAGTGATAGCGTATTTTCAATATCAATAAAAGTGTTGTAGTTAAGATTATAATTCCGGGTATTAAAATGTTTCATACATATGTCAAAGGTTGATTGTATGAAAAAAAAAGCTGAAAATGATCAATTTGCTTGAAACTTACTTTGGAATCACTGAGTTATTATCTGTTAAGAAGTAAAACAAATAAATAAAAGTATGTCATTTTTGATATATAGTAAATAATAAACAGATTATTGATTTCATTTTGAGTTGGAAGAGATATTCAAAACAACAAATTCAAAATATTAAGAAGTTAGATTATAATGTGAATATTTTTTAAGCTTTAATTGTACTATTCCCTCTAAATCAGGGGTCGGCAACCTGTTTGTTCTTAAGGGCGCAATACTAAATTTGAAAATCACCGAGGGCGCATATTTTACAGATAATCAACAGGTATAAATAGGCATTAAAAAAAAAAACAGATTTTTTATAACTTTATTTTGTTGGTGTCATACATAATGATACATACAGTTCAGTGTGAAACTTGAGTGTTCATATTTTCAGCTAATTTCTTATAATTGGGGATATATTTAGAGTTCCCGGTCCTTAAAAAATTATCTAAATGTGAGTCATTAAGCTTTGTTCGGTATTTTGATTTCAAATTTTTCATATTTGAGATCAAAGTCTCGCAATTGTATGTTGCACAATATGAATAAATTTTTAGCGCACATTTCCTTAAATTAGGATACTTATTTTCACCGGCTAAATTCCAAAACATTTTATCATTACTATGCACTTTTAAAATAATATCACTTTGCAAGTTTATTATTTCTAATTCTAGGATATTATGAAGCTCGAAATACACTGAAACTAATTCAAGGACATCATCTTCAGTAACATTGAATGGATTTATGAAAAATCTTAGAACGGGTTCTAATGCTGCAAAATCGTCAAATCTAGAAGAAAACTCTTCTATTAGCTTATCTATAATTTCTAAATATGATGTAGCAGTAAAATTTTCGTTATTTAAATTTAAACTCTCAACAGTATATTTTTGTATTTGGGATATGTGATAATGATTTTTTCAATAGATTGGATTTCAACAACACTAACTTGCATTTGAATGTCCTAAACTCAACTGACTACTTGCTGTATATCGCCGTTTGACAAGAGTAAGTAAATCGTTCTGACTATCATACATTTACATTAGTCCAGCTAGGGCGCACGTTGCCTACCCCTGCTCTAAATCATTCCAAGAATTTAAAGCAATTTCATCCAAGCTGTATTCAAATTTTTCTTTGCATTCTTCACTAAGCAAGGTTAAATTTTTGAAAAGTAAAATAAATAAGTAACAAATTTAATTGAATAAAAACTAAATTTTTATTGTTTTCTCTTTATACTGCAGACTTAGCTTTAAAAAAATTCTGAAGAATGTAAACTTGAGGAACAATTTCATTATGTAATGAATAGTTTTACCATATCAGGGTAAGTCATTTGGTAGAGGCTGAACTTATTCACACATACATTTATTTACGAGAAAGACATTTTAACAGTTACCACAATCACGGCGACATAGAACAGTATACAGTGAGTCTGTAGTGTTGCCACACAGCTTTTGCTAAACTTTTAGAAATTTTAATGTTCGGCTAAGTAGCTGCCACAGTACCCCCTTCCCAGTGCTTGACTGGGGACGGAGTAGCTGATCATCAGTCAGGCACGTATATGTTTGTAAAATGCACTCGACGACCAGAACGAGTAGTTTGCACTGGAGGTTCAGTTGTAACATCTTGTTTTGAGTTAATAGCACAAGGTAGTTGTGTGGCTCCGTTGTCGAAGTTTGCCTCAAGGAAAGCTGGTTTGACTCTATCTATTGATATACAAAAATCTTTATTGTTTCGGCGAATCGTGACCACCTTGCCAGACCATTTAACGACTGCAAAGGGTCCGTCTTATGGTGCTTGCAAGGGCTTTCTCGTTGCATCATGCCTCAAAAATATGTGAGTTGATTTTTGCAGTTGAGGGTGCACAAAAACACTTCTGCTTCCATGAGAGGATGTGGGAACAGGCTTTCTGTTGTGCATTGTATCTCTCAATCTTTGTACATATTCTGATACATTGTTCACCTCAGAAACAGTGAAAAAATCGCTAGGCAAACGAAGAGTTGTTCCGTAAACTAGTTCAGATGCAGTTGCATCTATATCCTCCTTGATTACTGAAAGCAAACCAAGGAGAACAAACGGTAGTGCCTGGGTCCAACTGGGTGTGGCATGCGCCATCAGCGCGGCTTTGAGTGAACGATGTGTCCGTTCAATGATGCCATTAGAAGACGGATGATACGGTGTAGTTCGGGTTCTTTGTACGCCGAGGCATGTTATCAATTCCTGAAAAAGGTGAGACTCGAATTGGCGTCCCAGGAACTCCAAATCTTGGTACCCACTCGCGTATCAAAGTGTTGGCAATTGTTTCAGCAGTCATATCAACGATTGGATAAGCTTCTGGTCATCAAGTGAACCTATCGATGGCTATCAGGCAATACGAAAATCCTCGTGAAGGAGGGAGTGGCCCAACGATATCCAGATGGACATGCTGAAAGCGAGCAACGGGAACTTTGAAAGACCCAAGATCACTGAAAGTATGTCTTTGAACCTTAACTCTTTGGCAAGGAACACAGGTGCGAGTCCATTTTGTGCAGTCTTCAAGAATGGAACTCCACACATATTTTTGAGCAATAGCCTTTGCGGTTGCTCGTACACCAGGGTGCGAAAGATTGTGTATAGCAAGAAATACTTGCCGCTGAAGAGATTCTGGGACATATGGTCGTACCGTACCAGTCGAAATGTCACAAAATAGTTCAGTTGATGAGCCTGGCATTCGTGATTTTTTTTAGTTCAAGAGAGTGATTTGGTGATGAAATAGGTGTTTGCAACTCATCATCAACACGTAGCGCCTGTGCAAATTCCTCATAGTTAATGGCATGTGTTTTATGAGAGTTAGCGTCTGGTGAGGCAATAAGAATATCATCTAGATACACGAAACAATATGCTAAACCTCGTAAAACCTCTTATATAAAACGCATCCAAGTTTGAGCAGCATTACATAACCCGAAAGGCATAAAAACAAATTCGAATAGTCCAAAATTTGTAATTATTGCCGTTTTGTGTCTATTATTTGGGTGAATAGGAATGTGATGATAGGCTCTTTGTATATATAGTTTTGTAATAGTTTTGTATATATAGTTTTGTATTCAAGGCATTATTTAATACCAAGCTCAAAAGTTCTCTTATATAGACCTCCACTAATACATCCTCACGTCCAAAACGAGCCTTTAAACAATCGATGCTTGAACATAGTTTTCAGCCGTGGGTGGAAAAGACTCGACTACCTCCCTAGCTCTTGAACCTTTAAGGGTTGTTTGTATCAAGTACTGATATTTATCTTCATTTGAAATATCCGGATCAGAATCTATTTTTTTAAATAATCCCCAGAAAGATAACCAATCTTTCAGAGTCCCATCAAATTTCTGTAACTCGATCTTAGGCAACTTAAAATTTCTTTTTTCGTTAATTGAATGTGTATCAATTTCGCTGTCAGATCTGTTTATGCAGTGTTCTAGTTTCGTTTTAAAATATATGAATTTATCTTCATAAGATTCGGCACTTTCGATTTCCTCACGAATAATTTTCTCGGTATGCGTAGCATCCTTCGCGATTAAATCAAGTATATCTTTATCTAAGTTTTGAATTTTCAAATACTTCTCTGTTAACTGATTCAGGTTACTAGCATACAAATCAGAATCATCTACTTTCGATTTAAAAAATAATTCCAAATTTCCAGTAAATTTAGCAAAACAGCCTCGATAAGAACTTCTCAATTTAGTTAATGTTTCCATTTTAAATATTAATAAAATTGTCTGAATATATCAACATAAATCCTAATATAAATATGAACAGATACTCAATATAACATACACTTCTGTTTTCAATAATAAAATGCAATATTCAATTCAATAAATACTAATCATAAAGAACTGCATAATTCAAAATATATAAACATACAGATGTATTCTAATTCTTAAATTAAAAGTTTTCCAGTAAAAATCTTTTCAAAAAGAATAATAAACTTTCAAGTAAAATACAAGCAATTCTAAAAACAATATTCAGTTAATTCAGCATCAAATAACTTTTGTAACATATGCTCATGGTTATCAGAAAAGAAAATAAATTTAACATTCTAGATATTTATTAAATCCTGTATTCTCAAAATTGCATCAAATTACTATAATCCAAATTATATCAAATGTATTCAATCCAACTTTATCAATAGAGCAATTTCTTAAACACTCTCTTCTATTTTATCAATATTCGCTTACTACTTAAATTCCAAAAAGATATTCTCATTAATTATTCAAAATACTCCACTTTCATTTAATATATTTCAAATATAATTGATGAGCCAGTTAAATATTTAAGCAGCAAGAGTTCACTAAATAAATTCTTCTCCAGTTGTCAAAACATATATTATGACTCAATTCCAGCTTCCCTGTTCGGGCGCCAAATTATGTAGCAATCGGAAACAAAAAGAGAATGAGACATAACATGCATAACTCACCTCTCTTATTATCGCTATCTTTTCGAGCCGAAATGAAGTCACATTGAAGTTATGGATCGACAATAGTGTTAATCACCTGCATTGAAGAGAGCCAATCTAATAGCCTAAACACATTTAATTATTCAAAATTATTTACAAGAATATATACAGACATTTTAGTATTAACATGAGCGATGTTGCTGTCACACCACTCATAGTTCATGTCTTTTCATAGAACAGTTCCCACTTTTTTTTAGTCTCTTTGTTCTATCAGATTTGAGTAATCTCAGTAGAAGTGGAAGTGCTTTTCGTGACACCCCCATTGGTTAATCATAGCTAATCGTAGTTAGCCGTTAAACGACTTTGGTGGGATCGGCCCTAAAATCTCTGATCAACGACATTGGTGGGACCGGTCCATAGGTTGGAATTTTTAAAGATTTCATTTGTAATCGAATTGAATGTGGAGTAGCTTTTGAAAATTTGAAGGTATTGATCTTTAAATTTTAGTATATTTAAATCACGTCTAATAATATCATTTCTTAAAACTTGTGATGTGCCGAAGAATTTCATTTTGAACAACTTCAGCTAGTTTGTAAGGAATGCGACTGACGAAACCAACGCAGCGTATGGTGTCCGAGGAACAATTATGATTTTAGAGAGTAGTGTTCATATCAATACTAAGTTTTAGAGATTAGAGAAGAGAACGGAGGTAAGGTAGCCTACCCATCATAAAATTTTTACACATCCATTCAACTATAGATCTATAAGCTTTCAGAGTTGTATCAACAAATTCGTTGAAGCTCGTCCGAATTTGTGAGCTATCATGGGCCCAAAAATTGTAATCACTTAGTAGGATTATATAAGCAACCAAGCAACTTTTCCAGTTCTTTAGTGGTCTTTCTAACTGTGTTCAAATCAGTAAATTCCGATTTTTGCTGTAAAATGCCACGAATTTCAAACGGAAAGTAGAATCGAGGTGCTATGCTAGATAAGGGGAATATTGGAATAGTAGAATTAGTATGACGTCATATGTTATTGGCCTGTAAGCGCCGATGGTGGCGCTCTATTCGTTTTGCACAAATTTAATGTATGTATACTTTTTTATAAGTTATCTTATATTGATATTTACTTCTCTATGTATCTTTTGCGTGGGATTATGTTTTGAAACAAGAAAATTTATTAAGTTGGTGATATGGCCGTTGATGTTTCTGCCGGAGAGTTTAATGCAGCTCTTTGGAAACGATTTAAAGGGGGCAAAATAAGAAATGTTTATCCATTAGCGAAGTATAATGACATAGTAGAGAAAATAAAAACTACTGAAAAAAATCCACCTTGTAATACTCCTGGAGAATACTATTTATTAAGGAAGTTTGTTGTTGCTACTATCGATGGCAGGGAAAGGCTCTGTTGTAAACCTGAAAATTGTTCAGTGTTGGAAAAAACTATTGATAGTGCACGATGTGAACTCAAATTTTATGTGGCCTTAGAAGAAATATATAATTATATTGATGAAGTTCATAGATCTATGGTACATGGAGGGAAAGATAGGATTGTACGAAGTATTCAAAGGAAAGGAGTTGTTAATATTACTCGAGAAACCGTTGAATTATATCTTTCGTTTTGTAAAGTTTGTAGACCTCAAAGAAAAGAAGTGACGCGTAAAATTAAAGTTATTAATCAGCCTTCTGCAAATAATAGAATGTGTGATAGCCCCGTGAACAATATTAGTAGTGAAAGCGAAGGAGCCGATAGATTTTGCCTAGTAAACAATATATCGGTAACAGAACCAGTTGATGTTCCTTCCTCAGAATTAAGGTGTTCCGAAACGTATTTCAGTTTAAATAGATCTTACATTGATCTTGTTGACTTTAGTTCTGCACCAGATGGGGATTATAGATTTGTGTTTTTGTATCTTGATCTTCAAACCAATTTCTGTGTTCTTTATCCAGTTAGATGCAAATGTACATATGAAATAGTTTCCCATTTACTTAGTATTTTTACGCTGCTGGGACCTCCACAGGTTTTACATAGTAATTTTGAAGAAAATTTTATGCTTCAGATAATCAATGACATTAAGCAAGCCTGGTCAGAACTGTTGATTGTTTCTGGTACTACAAGTTATTCAGAAATACAGGAAGTTGCTCGAAATTGTGTATCAGAGCTTCATTCTATGTTAAAGTCGTGGTTATCTGAAAATAATTCTAAACGTTGGAGTGCTGCCTTGAAATTTATACAGCTGAGGAGAAATACATCTTTGGTTAATAGTGCTAAAAGCCCCTATGAATGTTTGTTTGGACGATCAATAAATACTAAACTTATTCCAAATGTTGATGTTTCCTTGTTGAAGCAAGTAAATAGGGAAGATGATCTGATTAATGTAATTAACAATCAATCTGAGGTAAGATATAAATTAAAACATTTAACAAGGGAAAAATATTAGTAAATAAATTGTACATGTATTAAATTTTTCATTATAGATTCTGCATCTACAACAAATCAATAAATTTATAAGTCAATCAAATTTTAATTAATAGTTAATGAAAGTAACATAATTACAATTTAAAACTTTGAGAGATTTACTTTTCTCTAGTATGGTGTACTCTGTTATTTGAAACTAAAACTAATGATTAATATTACCAGTTTTTAACTGATTATTTAGAAATTGAATAAGTAAAGCATAGTGCATTTTTATGACTTGTTCAATATCAAATGTAAAATGATAAGAGTAATATTTTGAAAAACAAATGTATAAAAGTGGACCTTAGTATGTATATAAACTATTTTTAATATTCTCAATTCTCTTTGATTAATACATGGTTTCAGCGCACCTGGAAAGTCATGGAAAATCATGTATTTAGACAATGGATTCATTTTGTCATGGAGAGTCATGATTTTTCAAGTAAAATGAGTAAAAGTCATGGATCCGCTAAACTACCGATTAAAAAAAAATGCATTGAATTGTTTAATTCTGTATTTACTTGTTATTTGGCTGAAGTTACTGAGTTTGGTATTTATGTATTATCCTATTGACCATATTACCAAGTAAAATTTGTTCACCAAAGAAACTCAAAGCAAGAAAGCTTAATGGGTGGGTAAATGTATATTATTCTTGTTTTTTCTTAAATTGTAGATTAAAATTTTATTAATATAATAATTAATATTTTTTAATAAAAATTAAGATTTTTGCACAAAATATAAGTTTATCTCTAGGGATACTGTATATAAACATTATAGAGTTATATTTGGCTAATATTCATGGTCACCTGGATAATACCAAAGTACCTTGAATTCAAATTGGAAACATTTTGATTGAAAAATTGCTATATGATTAAACTTAGGTATGTAGATACAACAATTTATTTTTATGTATGTGAGTTTATTAATACTTATAAAGTAAGTTTATAGTTTTTTATGATAAAATTCGTGTAATTTCTCTAAAAGCATATATTTTATTTGTATGTACATAAGAAATTTTATTCATATATACTTTAACGGAAGCTTTTTAAAAAGTCATGGAAAATGATCTGCTAAATCAGGGAAAGTCATGAAAAGTCATGGATTTGAAACATTTTATTTTGGCAGATACCCTGTACTCAGTATTCTAGCAGTCATAATTAAAAAAGTTATATGATAAAAAGAACTATGTGTAAAAGGAATTCTAAGTAGCTATATTTGCTTTGTCTATTAAAGTAGTATTTTGTCTATTATAAAATTGATTTTGCGTTTGTTTTATTTAAACTTTATATTTTAATGTTAACTCTAGTTACAACAGTATGAAAGTCTTCAAATTGCCTTGGATCCTAATATTTGTAGTTTCGTACAAAACCATACACAAGACTCACAGGATGAACAGGAGGTAGGGTTTTTTTTTTAAATAATAGATTCTTCAGTATGATATTGAACTTTTTGTTGCCTCAGTGATCATAAAAATCTTATGGTGTATTTTTATTTACCTTAAGGTATCTGTCTATGTTTAGAGAACTTTTTTCTTTAAACGTAGCAACTAGTTCATGTTTTTACATTTTTAGATTTATTTTTTATATTAGAGAATTGCACTTAAAAAATTTATTCCTAGAGAAGTTTTTATAAAATTTCTAATAAATGAAGAAAATTTAGTAAAAAAAATTGGGTTTTTTCAAAAGGTCCAATTTTTTAATAAATTAAATTATTTCAATATTTTTTGATGCAACACATTTCTTATACACTGGACTAATGAATCACCTAAAATCTTTGCTTAATTTACATTTGGTAAAAAATTTTGGTCCTTCAAAATCATACACATACATTAACGAATTTTCATTACCTTTCTATCTAACTATGAGTGTAACATCATTAAAAATTATCCAAATTTAAAGCTTTTAGGTCATTCACTAGTAAATACTATAAAAAGCATTCATAATAATTTTTAACAAAATATTTTAAGAACTTTTTGAGAAATCACATTTCAAGTTTCAACATTTTATTAAAAATACCGTTCTGAGAAAAACGCATTTGAAGTTAATGAAAGCAACTTTAACTATTCAAAAATTAAAGTACATGTTTAAATTTGCCCACACTTTCTTGCTTCTAAACTTTCTAATTGCCAAGTTGCTAATTAATAAAAATACTAGAAAAATGTTTAAACTAATCTTCATGAAAATTAAAAAAGTTTTGTTCAAAAAATGCTCTTTTTAAAAGGCTTTAAATTCACAACTTCTGGTTCCGAAGTCGCTACTTCCGTTTTGTTTTGACAGCTGTCACTGATGTTTAAACAGCTGTAACTGTTCTTTAAAATGCTGTAGAGACAATACAAAAACAGATTTAGAATCCTAAAAGTTGAAATTTTACAATAGAAAAATAAAAAAAATTATGATTTTTGGCAAAAAATGACATTTTTAATATAGATACCTTAATGTTAAGTTTCCTTGAAAGTGAAGGCTGATTAAGATCGGGTGAGATTTTAGGAATAGAAAATTAGTATTGGACCCTTAAAAAAAAAGGGAATCAAATTAATAAAATCAGACTAAAATATAAAATAAATAAAGTACATTTTGTACTATTTTTATTTTATTCTGACAAATAATTGAACATAATATAAATGTATAGAATTTTACTTGAGGTTAAAATTTAAAATATTTAAATAAGTTTTTTCTAGATTTTATTTTGCAAAATGGCCTTGTTATTTAATCTTTAATCTGACATTGAATTTTCAAGGTAATTTTTTACTTTTTTGATATAAGAAAATGAGTATTCCACAGATGCAATTGAAATTGCCATGATTCAAAAATTTTCAAACTAATTTTCACATTTGGAAAATTGTCTTTCATTTATTGGCTTTTTATACATATATTGTACATAATTGATTACTTGTATTCTTCATTTAAAATGCTTAAAAACTACTCCAACTTATCCTTATTTGAATGAATGTTGTTCATTCAGAGTCATTCAGTGTTTTTGTAAATATACGTCTATGCAGCATACAAGAATCATTTTCCATTGTATATGGGCTTTAGTTATTAATAAAAATAAGTAAATATAAATGTATGATCAGGTTTTACTTCTTTTATAGCTCTACAGCCCTTTGTATGCCCTGGCTTTCTCGACAACAGAACACTACGTTCAGTACCTGACTAAGATACTTTTGTGCCCAGAGCACAATCTAATTTTTGTGCCCTCCACCCCCATTACATATTTATAGTAACAAGTTATTATCATAATTATAGACATATAAAAATTATAACATTGAATTAGCAAACAGATTTAAGCAATTAGCATTAAAGTAATATTCAAAATCAAAAACACCAAATTTTCATATTACGTAATCATTATTATCTCTGTTTAGCCATGTTAAAAATTAAGGACTTTTAAAGACCTAGTGTGACCCACTTTTTTTATTTTTACCTTATCATACTCACAAGCTATGTGGTGTAGAAGATAAATAATAATAGAAGTAAAAATAAATTAAATTGATGAGATGATTTAATGGTTTATAGTTGTATGTACACTAATAATCTGTCTTATAAATATGCAATAACCCATAGGATAAAAAGAGCACCAGGTTTGTTGAGGGAATTAATTATGAGGTAAACAGTAGAATTAAAGTAAATAGGAAACTATAGTTCATGTCAAAAAAATTACTTCGTACAATAATTTATTAAAACTTAACGATGGTAGGGTAAGTTTGCAATTTTTCCTCACTTAATATGTATTTCAAGCACTCGACTAAATTTTTGTGCCCAGGACACATGCCCCAAGTGCCTGTGCGATAATCAGGCCCTGACTACATTGCTTTCTCTCCTGATTTCCTTTTCCAATTTTTTATTTTCATTTTGTTTTAACCTAGTCTATCCATCTCAGTTTAGGCTGTCCTTGTTTCCTATTGTTATATAGTTTTCCACTCATAATCTTTTTGCACATGTCAGTTTTCTTCATTCTTTCAACATGCCAAATCCACTGTATTCTCTTAGACTTAATATATCTAATAAGATTTTTCCCTTTAATCAGTCTTTCTATTTCATGGTTGTATCTTTTTCTCTATGAGATGGCTCCAAAGATTCTTCTTATTAATCTATATCCAAAGCAGTTTTTTTTTTTTTATCTTTGTTAGATAACACTGAGGCTTCAGATCTATATGTTATAATTGGTCTTATTAGAGTTTTATTTATCTACATTTTATAATTTACTTTTAAGTAATCTATTATTTTCAAAAATTGTTTTATTTCCAATTTGTATCTGTTTTACTTTCATGGATTTATTGTTCATTTCATTACCAAGTATAGAAGTTGGTACCCTTAAAATTTTTATCTATTTTTAGGTTTTGTATTTGTCTTCTGTCTTTAGAGGTTCACATAATCTTGAATTTTATTTTGGTTTCATTAATTTCTAGATCTATTTCACCCACACATTCTGTAAGTTCTTTAATAGTTTACATTGCTCAATTTTTTGTTCTTGTGATAATTAGTATATCATCTGCATAAGTGCAGATTTGTGTTGACTTTGTCAATATATTTCCTTGATCAATTGATGTGATTGCATAATTCAAGGCAATATCAAACAGCATAGCTAATAATGATTCGCCTTGTTTAACACCTTTGTTAAACTTAAATATTTTTTTGCATATTTTTATATTGGTCATAGTGTTCTCCATTGTCATTACTGCAAGTTTTATTAGTTTTGCTGGTATATCAAATCTGGGCATTGCTTTATACAATTGTTTTCTATTAATACTATCAAATGCTTTCTTGAAATCTATAAAAAGCATATATAAATCAATATCATTCATAAAACTTTTCTATAATCTGTCTAACTACAAAAAGCTGATCTACAGTTCCTCCGTTTTGTCTAAATCCATATTGATATTTTCCCAAAATATTTTTAGTATATTTCTTTATTTTGTGTGCTAACAAACTTGAAAATATGTTGTATGTTGTATTTAATATGATTATCCATCTGTAGTTTTTACAATCAAATGTATCGCCTTTTTTGTAAATAGGGCAAATAATTCCTATATTCCACTCATCTGGCATTATTTCTGTTATCCATACTTTATTTATTAATTCACAAATTATTTTAAATGCTGTGTTTCCTACATATTTTATAAACTCAGCATTGATGTTATCAGCTCTTGAGGCTGTATTGTTTTTCTTTCTATTGATATAGTTATCAATTTCTTCTCTTGTTGGTGTAAGATCTTCAACTTCTTGATCTTCCCCATAATTAAACTCAATGTTTAATACTTTGCTCTCATTTTTAGTTAGTAAACCTTTAAAATAGTCTGTCCACCTTTCCATTACTAGTTTTTCTTCATCTAACAATTGACCATCTTGACTTCTACAACCATTTATTTTTGGTTGAAATGTTTTGGTTTGGAAAGCCATTGCTTTATATAGTTTCATTATGTCATTTTGTCTTTACAATGAATCAATTTCTAGTATTTGTTCTTTTAACTAGACTTTTTCTTTTCCCTGCTGCACTTCACATTGTATCTCTCATAGTTCTTGTTTCTCTTTGTATCATTGTTTTCCTAGCATCATTTTTGACTATTCATGCATTCCCATCAACTCATTCCTTATATTTTATTTTTTTTCTTTCACCTACTTTCATCTCAGCAGTTTTAATGAAGATTGTTTTAACTTTGTACCTTTTGATCATTTATATCCTTTTGTTCATCAATATCACTGCCTTGTTCAAATCTCGTTTTTATTTTATCCCAATATTCTTTCCTTATATTGTGGTTATTTACATTATCAATATTCCATTGTTTATTTTTGGTAAATTCATTCTTGATATTAGTAACCTGTTCTCGTATTTTAGCTTTTACCAAATAGTGATCTGAGTCTTAATTAGGTTTCTACAAGCTTTCACTTTGATAATGGATTTTGAGTGTCTTATTGTAGTCAAAATATGATCAGTTTGATTTGTTTCATCTGCACCAGGTATTTGCCAAGTTCCCAAATGTATATTTTTGTGCAGAAACATCGTACTTTTAATATACAATTTATTTTGAGCAGCAAACTGCCCTAACATGCTGCCATTTTCACTTGTTTCATCATGTATAGTAATTTCTCCTGCTACATTTCTTAAGTAAGTCCTTCTCAATCTTCGCATTAAAGTCACAATAAGATTATTTTCATATCCTATTTTGGTGCTTCATTAAATGTATTTTCCATTTGTTTATAAATATCCTCTTTCATATTTTTCTCTTTGTCATCAGTTGGATCATTTACAGATATAACAGTAATGTTTGTAAACTTCCCTTTTAATCTCATTGTACACATTCTTCGATTAAACTTCTTGTTTTCTTTGGAATCATATATCCTGTTTTGTACTGAGAGTGGTTTTCCTCTGCTCCACTATAAATCAAAGTATAATCAAGTTTATCAATTCTCCCTTGCCCATTCCATCAAATTTCTTGCAAGCCAATTAATTCTATGTTATATTTTAACATTTCATCTGTTATTTCATTGATTCTTCCTGGCATTTTCATTTCGGTTTTTATATTCCAAGTTGTCGTATTCCAATCTCTTTTCCGTTTGTCTGTTCCAGTCCATTTGATTCCACTTTGAGACTTCGTAACAATAGGGTTTTTATAAGATTGGGTTGTTAGCCCAATACCCAACCCCTAACCTGGAGGACCAGTCCCCTGATATAATTCCCAGGAGCAGGGTACCCGGCTATACCCCTGGGTGCTGGGTAGCTAAAGTACCTTGAGATCACCACGCACTCGAACATGAGTGTGTCCGAGTAACCCTAAGGAAATCAGGTTTTACTAGGGATTGAAAATTTGTACATAACTATGTATTCGAAAAATATGTTAATTTGAGAGTTTATGGGTCCCAGAAGTTGTGGCTCTGTGTGTGTACCCAATGGACCTAGTACCTTTAATTTACTTAACTTTTTAAGCATTTACTAAAAACATTAAGCAATAAATAAGATGCATAATTTTTGTTTAAAAATATCCAGTTAAAGAATACAATAAAGTTATATAATGTTTTGTTCTACAATAAATAATTTTCAAACATTTTTCCATTCGACTTGGGCTTATAGCTGTCAGTTAATTCATGAATTTTAAATGGTTCTTTGAGCAGAAAATAAAAAACCAAATAGTTCTATTAGCTAGTTTATTAGTGTCTAATTTTTTAACTTAAAAATTAATTTTCCATTTGTTTCCATTAGTCTGACCGAATTATTGAGTCATCAGTTGTGAAAACAGAACCTCTTTCTGATTCTGAAAATGTAACCAATGGTATTGACTTAAGTGAGTCATCAAATGATGCTTGTTCATCTCCTAATTTTAGAAACTTAGAGGTAAAGTATATTTTAAAGAAGTATTAAAAATGTTGAAAATACACATCTTTAATTGTTTGGTAACTATAAGTAAATAAAAATTGTTTTTTCAGATTGTTATAAAGAAGGAAAAAGGAGATTCTTGAGATTAATAAAAGGTAATTTTTTTTTAAAGAAAGTTAAAATTGAAATCCATTGTTAAAAACTTTTGATGTTTTAATTTGAAGTGAATCAGTATTAAGTTATTTAATTCATGTAAAATTTCATGATTTAAGAACGGCTTTTATATATAGTAAATGTTATCTAACAGTTTTACATCCTAACTTTGACAACTGGATTAGCAGGGCAACTTTATATTGGCTGCATGTCAACAGCTATGGTCTCTTAACTGTCTCTTGACATAGGAAACAAAAACGTTTAACATCTTTTAATATTTTTTGATCATTCTACTGTTAGAAATACAGTTAGGCGATGTTCCTCAACCCCACTTCTAATTTTAATAGAATACCAAGAAAAATATTTTAAAATGAATATTTTGCTCTTGTTTATAACACCAAAATCTTTTAAATAAAACATATATGCAGTGGAACCCTAACCATAAAGTTAAATGGTCTACAGACTCTGGATGCCAGCCTTTTCTGACAGCAAATTTGTTTGCACTCAGTTTATAATTAAATATATATATATATATATATATATATATATATATATATATATATATATATATATATATATATATATATATATATATATATAAAGAAGAGTGTGTGGGTTTGTATGACTCTGAACTTTAGGTACAATTTGTTTCAATCTCAATGAAATTTTGCCCATTAGACTTTCTTGATTTGAGAGAAAGGTCACTCTGCTTTAAATGTTCCTGAAACTTTATTAACAGTGATAATAATTAAGGCTTCCTGAGGGATAGCTTCTTCATCCTTTAAAGTGTCCTAGTGTACTTTCCAGCAATGTTCAGTGAAACTGCATGCACCATGTTTGTTGAGAGTTTTGGACATTTTAAAATTTCTATTTGTTCATTCAAGAAGGAGTTAGACTAAAAATACTGACTGAATCATTTAGCCTAATTATTTCTCCATCATGTAAAATATTTTTTTTTTGTGAAAAAAATATTGATTTTTACAAATTTTTATCAAAAAGTTAATTTTGAAACAGTTTTACAAAGTAGATTTTTAAACTGACCTGTGTACTTGTGCTAATTCTTCTGTTTGGTACATTCTTGCATCATTGAAAAATCCTGGTATTTTAAAACTCGAATTGTGTAGCTAAAAAAAAATATTGTTCCATATTTTTTTTTTTTTGTTTTTAGAAAAGACTGAATTCAACTTAAACATTTAATAAACTTTTTATCTGATGGATGTGATTTCCCACTCCCCTGAATGTATGTATGCAATAAGGGGCTTTACTCAAAGTTTAAGAAATTTTTCTGAAAAATTATGGATTTTACAAATATTTTTTGGTATTCTGTGGATAAATATTCAATGTTTCAGTAAATTCTTGCATGCCCATCATTTCCTAACCTATTGGGAGAAAAATATCTTTGAATCTTTGCAAGCAGAACTGCACTTTTTCTTTCAGAAACTGGAAATTTTCATTCGGCTGGCATTCACTGTGAGTATCAAGTAATAACAGGGACAATAAGTTTCTGTGGCAGATATTAACTCGTAAACACCATGTTACCACACATGGGCAGTTAATTGTATATGGCTTGCTTAAGAGATGGAAAGCCAGATAGTTTCTTGATAGTTGACAAATAAAAAACATTGCCTTCCCTCAAGTTTTACAATAGAAATGTTTATTTTGTATGAAGATAAAATCTTTGAGAATGGTAAAATTTATATAATTGGCCTGATATTATTGATATTATAACATTATATAATTAAGTATAAGTGATATATATTATAAATAATATAACTCACAAACAGTGACTATTTTTTTAAACATAGCTGAAATAAACTTTATGATATCAGATTGTCTCTTTACATTCTTTGGATTGCTGGAATGGATTCATTCAGCATACATGGTGTGACAGTGGGTCACAAAGGGGCCAGAAAAAGAGTTGGTCATTCTCAGGACCCATGTAAATTTTATTCCCCTGCAAGAAGCAGTAGTTCAAGATCCAGAGGATAATAGGATTTCTGCCTTTGTCTACATCTCTGTGTGGAATGCCGGCTGTCATTGAGGAGTCTGACACGCTGTCCACTCCTGTGCTCTCAGCCCTTTCTCTTTCCCCCCTGCTAGGGGTTTTTGAAGAAAGAGGAGAGTAGTTGGTTGTTGGGGGTTGGAGGAAAGAGAATGATGTTTTTCTCTCTCACAGTACTGTTTATTTGTACCTTAGACATATGTATATAATCGATATAATAAAGACT
This sequence comes from Pardosa pseudoannulata, assembly GCA_032207245.1. NCBI lineage: Eukaryota > Metazoa > Arthropoda > Arachnida > Araneae > Lycosidae > Pardosa > Pardosa pseudoannulata. The sequence goes on along the minus strand of JAGEOH010000692.1, from coordinate 5,469 downwards.
AGGACTCTAAAGCTATCATCTTTACTAAGCCCCCACAAACACAGAGGTGTATGTATGTTGTGACGTTACACTGGCGATTGTAATTGTTTTTATTCTATGTGAAATCTGTGAATGTGTTTTTGTCATGAATTCTTGTATGCGATAAAGACTAATAGAGGTCACTTTCAACCTTCAATCTACTTAATTGTGTTTTCATGTGCAACACAGTTGAAAAAACAGACTTAAAAATATATGTTAAGACAAGCTAATGCTCTCTACAATTTTTTGAAATTATGTGTACAGCAAGGATCCAAATTCTGTGATTGATTTTTCTTCAAATGTTTTTTTTACTTGAGAATCAGTCTCAAGTTTGAGAAATTCATCAGAAACCTTTTGATTTTGGAATCTGAATGGAGTCAGGCTGATTGCATTCCCCTCTCCCTAAAATTAGGAAATTTTTCATGGTTGAGAAATCCACTTATGTACAAAAGTTCTTATTTCATTTTAAATTAATAAAGGATTTTGAAATACTTTTTTATATGCAGTTTTCTAAAAGTAATAAAAAAATCAAGTAGTCTTTTCTTGATATTCCATAGTCTTACATAACAAGCAAACTGTTATTTACTTTATGCTTAAAATTATTATAGCATAAAGTAAATCGCATTTAGTCTTAAGAAATGTTCTAAATGCATTTCTAAAGGGATTCCAGCTGACCAATTTGTAAAAAAAATTGATAGATCACTTGACGTAAGAACCAGAAACACATTTTCATCCATTTCGCTTTCTTTTTTGAATTACCCTCACTGATGAAGTAACAAATCAAAAATTGTTTTCTTTCATTCAGACTTGAAGCCTAAAAATATTGCTATCTCATGAGAATTGAAGGGTATGATATTGTAATGATTTTTGTTTTATATATATTCCCAATAAAAAGACATTGAAAATGCAGTTCACTTAAAAATATTTTAATAGAACATATTCATTCTTGCATAAGATTTTTATGTTGTCTTTGTGTTATTAAAAGTAGTTATTTTACAAATATTGCAAAAAAAATGTTTATTTACTTGACATAAAAAGGGCATATGAATTAAAACACCAATAATATTATGGATTCTTTATTTTTATGAAATGTGTATCTTGGTTATAAACTTAAGTAAAATTTCTTTAGAAAAACATTTTTTTTTCTCCTAATATTGTTTTTTCAAACAAAATTAATAAATTATGTTATATCTTAATGTTAAAATTCAGAAAATCATTTTGGTTTCTTTTATTTCTCTAGCTGAAGGAAGAAGATGAATTTCTATTTCACATAAAGTTTTATTCCATTATTTATTTTTATTTATTCTACTGTTGCTGTGATTGTTACTTCTAGTTAAGTTTTGAGTATGAACTTTGTGTACTTCAATTACATCCTGAAGTATGTGATACAATTATGCAAATGTATGAATTATTTTTTTTCAACTCAGGTGTTTTATGTATTCATTTATCAGAGTGTTTATGACAAATACCGAATTTCAACCATTGTAAAAATAAAATTTATTTTTTCTAATTCTTTTAAAATTTATTTCTTATCTAATATTTCCTTATTTGTAAAGCTGAATGGATAGATCTGATCCAGTACCAGAATTTGAGAGTCAGAATCCCACTTATGGCATGGAATTTTGTAGGTGTTTGTAATCTAATTTTTAACAGTATGTCACACTCTTTTTAATCTTTTGTAGCAAACTAAAACCTTATTTGTAGGTATAGATATAGATTTTGATAGAAGGGGTATTGGGACAAATAGGTATTTATAAAACTAAAGTACAATTTAGCACGTATAGTCTGCGAACTGTGTTAAAAAAGCAAATTTCTTCAGCCTTGGACTATCAGCTGGTTCATCGCTCAAACCATCAAAATCGGAAGAAGGGTCGGAAAAAATAAACATGTCTCGCAAATGGCTGATGATCAAATGTAAACAAAAGCACAACTCATGGGATGTCAAGAAAACGTATCATATCAGTAATAAACCATGAAAAAAAATTAAACTCATAAAGCATTATGAATCAGTAGTAGCAAGTAGCACAATCTTAAAATTATGTCCTCGAGTATGGGAACATATCGATAGTCACTATTTATAGCTCCGATTGACAACACCGAGAGGATGGGTTCAAGATCAAGGGTTGAAGGACATTCACCACAAGGATCACTTGTAACAGAGTGTTTTGTTTTCAAATTTTGATTTGTGGTAATATTGGTCATTCATTATGTCTTTAAAACATTGTCACTGTTTGACTGCTGATTTCAAATTGAAAGTAATTTAGAAGGTCGAAAAGAAAGCAGAAACATTAAAAATTACATTAAACATTGTTTTGTTTAAATTTGAGAAGAGAGGGATCCAATCATTGTGGAAAAATACAATGGCCTGCATTAGAGGACGATTTACATAGCTAGGTTCTCGAACAGAGAAATATTGGCTACTCTATTTCTTCCGTTAAAATTTATCTCCAAAGCTACGGCAGAAGAAATTACTTCAAATTTTAAAGGAGGAATTAATTGAGTCTAATCCAGACTTTTCGGCATTCTGCTGTACTTAGGTTTTTATTCTTAAAATGATTTAATATTTTCATACTAAATTACATATTTTTGCTAGTATAATCTGCAGATTATCTAGTGGTGCAGACTATCTGATGATTTATGAAATTTTTTAAATAAATTGCCCCAGCAGACTGTACGTGCAAAATTATGGTATGTATAATTAGAATAATATAAGATAAAAAAAATTATATTTAAAAATATGAATCCATTACTACTGTTTTTAAAACAAGTTATTACTAGTATTCACATTTTAATCATTGTGAAACTTTAATCTGTAATTTATGAAATTATAGTTTAGGAATGAGAAATAAGAAATAATGTTTTAAACCTGTAGGTAAATTTTAATTGTCAATAACATTTGATTATAAAACAGGTGAATTGTATGTTAAAATTTAATCTCTTACCTTTATCAAAATTCATCTTAATGGATTTCTACAAATTTAAGGACTATACTAAATTCCATTTATTTATTTACATGTTAAGATAAATTTTTCCAATATTTAATGTAACTGTGTTGATCAGAAAATATTAAAACCACAAGAATAATGTGCAAATCTGCTGCTTTTTTTAAAAAAAATTATTAGTAGTGGTATTTTAACCCATTAGCGCCCAGTGATCTATTTTTAGATTGCTAAACATAGCGTGGGAAATTCGCTTTTAGACGACCTTCAACCCACCCCACACATTCCACACTGCACATGCGGCAAGACAAGGCATGCACCTGTTTACCAACAGGTGGTTTTTTTGTTTTGTTTGGTTATTGATCTAAAGCGATAAGAGAAAATTTGAAACGCCATTTCGTTCCGTAGTTTTTCGACGTTTCTTAACATAAACCCTGAAAACAGCTATGCGATGCCAGTAAGTTAAACTTTTTTTGGTATTTTAATATCTTCTTGATGTAGCTATTAGAATATAAAGCTATGATATCTTAAAATAAATATAAATAGTAAAAATTAATGTCGAAATATTGCTGATCTAGAAATAGATCACTGGGCGTTCGGGCGTTTTTCCCTACCTATCTGGTAATATTGTGTTTTTTCACCTTAGATGAAAATATGAGTCGAAAAGTATTTAATAACGTTCAGGATGCAGTTGATTATCTGTTTTCTGAACAAATTGAAGAGGATATTATTGCCATATCACCTGATGTAGATGAATTGACAGATGAAAAGGAAATAGATGATGATAATTTACACGCTCCATTTGTAAATGATATTGTTGGTAAAATAGAAGTAATATCAAAAGATGAGTGTGATCAAATAGATTTACCTTCAATGTCTGAGAGAAAACCTAAAAAATTAAAAACAGAAAAGCCAAAAATTGTTTGGGAAAAGAAAAAACCGAATTATACCAAATGGTCAGAATCAGGGGAAAGTTATAAGGATAATATCTTGGCAATGAAAAATGATCTTGCAAATCCATTCCAGTTGATTGTTTTGAAAAACTTTTTTCTGATGAAGTGTATAACGTAATTGTGGATGAGACGATTCGCTATACTAAAAATGTTAAAAACGATCATGGTTTCATTATCACTAAAGAAGATACAAAGATATTTATAGGGTTTTTTATATTTACTGGTTATCATAAACTTTCAAGTGAAAGAGATTATTGAAGTGATGCAGAAGATTTAGGGATATATATTCTACAGGACGCTTTTAGTAGAAATGCTTACCTAAAAATAAAGTTATATATTCATTTCCTAGACAGTTCAAAAGCAGCTGAACATAATAAAGACAAATCATTCAAGATTAAACCCCTTTTAAGGTAGTAAATGAAAATTTTAAACAGTGGGGGATATTTAGCATGTACCTTTCTATGTATGAGATTATTATAAGGTATTATGGACATCATCTTTAAAACAAGTCATAAGAGCTAAACCGATATGGTTTGGTTACAAATTGTAGGCAATGTGGGTTGATACTGGATACTGCTATAAATTTTCACTGTATTGTGGTAAAGAACTATATGAGACTCGTTCATTAGGGTCCCTGGGAGAAAGTTGTACTGAATATATTATCTGTTGTAACAAATCCAAAAGTTTTTCACTGGTCATCTTTTATTGCATAATTTACAAGAAAAGGGCTTCCGAGCTACTAGTATACTAGAAGACGACACTAGAAGAATACACTAGAACTGAGAAATGCACCCTAAACTCTTCAAAGGAGTTTGATAAAATGCAACGTGACACTTATGATTTTCGGTTCGACTAAAAAATAAAATCACGATACTTAGATGGAAAGACAATAAGAGTGTGGCTGTTGCTACACACTTTGATAGTGTTGAGTGCACATCAAAAGCTCAAAGATGGTCTTCTGAGAAAAAAGAAAAAGTATCAAATCCACAACCAAATTTAATAAATAATTATAACAAACATATGGGAGACCATCATGACTGGCAACCTTACTAAATACATTCACATAAGATAAGTAAACTTTTTTTAAAAGAAAACACATTAGTTTTTATCTATTTGGTTGGTTTTTACCACGTTATTGAAGTACTACTGATTGTTGTGTATTTGCTAAAATATATCCCCCGAACGCCCAGTGATCTATTTTTAGATCAGCATATTTTTTAATAACTATGGTACGTATTGATAAAATTCGATAATAATATTCATGTTGATAGTAAAAGACACCCAATTTATGAATTATATGTCATTATGTCGAAAAAAAATAATTTGGGCATTAATGGGTTAAGCAAATGTTTTATTAGATTGAAGAAGAGTTTAAATATTTATCCTATGCTTCTTATTTCTTGTTTACAAACATGCTTTGCATACAAACAATATCCACTTTTGTAAATTTAATTATATATATGAAAGTTGATGATTTTCAGAGAAAATTTGTTAAAGATTTATGAAATAAGTTTTTAGTGCTGCAAAATATTTTTACATTAATATTGTCAAGTCTGAAC
>JAGEOH010000691.1:0-32513 GCA_032207245.1 Pardosa pseudoannulata | reverse complement strand
GTACTCGATAGACTCAAAAACCATATATCCAATCGCGTGAAAATTTGGGAAATTATTCGGTATATAACTAGGAAGGTTTTTGAAAATTTTAACGTTTGAAATCCATTTTTTCTACTTTTCGAGCTTTTCATGTCATTATTCCAACATATTTTCCCGGTTAAATGCAAACGATTAGCTTTTAATTTATTGCATCATAACTAAGAGAAAGAAGCAATAATTTTTAGCAATGTGACTTACGTTAATCCCATGTAATTGTTTTCAAAACAGTTTTCTTCGGTTAAAAGCAGGAGATTAAAATTTATTTATCACATAATAAATACGTGAAGATGATATTTTTCTATCATTATGACGTCATTCCTTTAAATATTTCATTTATTCAATTCTTATTTTATATTATTTTGTGTGCGTAATATCAATTCGATTTGACCTGGAAATTGAGATATAAAGTGATTAACTTTCATTTCCATGTGACGCAAATTATAGCATTTTTATATAAGATTAATTTTAAATATAATTCATGGTTAATTATTATGTTCCAATGAAATGTTTATCAACAACATTCTAACAACAAAAAGTACAAATTTCAGGGACTTTCATAGGCAAATAAAAACCTATCATTTTATATAGTTATCTTTATATTCATACGGTTGTCAATATGAATGTGTGTTTCTGTTTCGTACAAAACCATGTGGTTTGTCATAAATTTCCTTAATTTTAGACAACATTTATTAATACCAATAAACTTAGCACTGTTGTCAAAACCTCTACTTCCTATTCAGCCACTTAATATGGCAAGATCTATTAACATTGCTATTCAACGTACTGTAGTAATACAGTAGAATAAAAACTGAATAATACGCTTATAATAGAAATATATAAATATGGCAATGACTCGAACTGTACTGTGACGAATTTTGAGAGTTTAAACGAAAAAAAATCTTTATTTAAAAGTAATACATTAATTCCACAGTAGCGAAGCACTTTCACACTTGCTAGTTATGAATAAAACAGTTTATACTTAAAATATATTTTGTGAGTAATTGAGACAAAACAACAACAGTATAATCTCTAGATTTCCAAATTTCTTCGAATGACTCATTATCATCCACAAATTTTTGCCCAATATATTATGGAAAAAAATTAAACTGCAGTAGTTAAGAATGGCTAAAAATAAATCTTTACCTAATGAAGTTAATTCCCTCTATGACGGAAACTGACGTTCCGAAATATGCCCTTCTTTTGATCATCGTTAGATCATATTTGATCAACATATTTCAATGTTTGATCAATAAGAAAAATATATTTAAAAAAAACTGTAGGGGGGTCTAACTTTATGATTTTGGGATACATTTGGAGGCACTTCCGGTGTTGATCAAACGCCAAAAATGGTTGATCAATTTGATTTAACGATGCTCTTCCCAATGACATTAAAATTGTCCCGAAATTCCGACATGGGGGGCTAACTTTATGGTTTTGGGGCACCTTTGGGGGCGATTTGGGGGCACTTCCGATGTTGATCAAACGCTAAAAAGTATTGACCAAATCTGATCTAACGATGTTCTTTCGAATGATGTATCATTCATGTTTATACGATAATTTTAAAAAATCCATATTAGCCCCCCCCCCTACAATCTTTTAAATATCTTTTTTTATAATTGATGAAACTGTGAAATATGTTGATCAAATCTGATCTAACGATGATCAAACGAAATTATATTTTGGAATGTCAATTTTCTCATGGGGGGGCTTCTAACTTAAGTTAGCCATGACCAAATCTTTATACATGGGGAGTTCCCGCATTCTCAAACAGAGTAGTTTTAGGGACAAAAATAAAAAAAATTTAAATTTGAGACTGTCCCCGAATTTCAAGGACTTATGCTCACATGTGACAGGGTGAAAGCAAACAGTTAAAAATAAACAATTTTATCATAAAACAATAAACTAGTGACTGAGCCGATAACAAATCACATCTCTGTCACATGCTGAAATAACAAATATTATCTCAGCATTTGACAGAGATATAATTTCAGCATTTATATAGTTGTCATTTAGTTGTCAATCTCATTTAGTGAATTCGCTTGTGTCCGTGTGTGAAATGATGATCTAGTTTTGTTTGCGTTGTTTTTGAAAAGTAGTTTCAAGAGCTTAAGGTATGAAAAATGTTACATTAGATTCCTTGGCTAGAATATTAAAAACAGTCTTAAATTGCATTTAGAATTAGTATTAATATTATTACTTCAGTATGTGTTTTGCAGTTAAAGTCTTTTGGTTATAATTAAAGTGGTAAATCGGGTTTATTAGAAAGGACAAAAAATATCCGATCTATTACAAAGTCTATGGTGACAAAGAAATTTAAAAAAAATGATTACAAAAAGTATTTTGATGTTAATGTACATTAAATAATCTTCTTAAAATGCCGTTTTAATCGCCACATTTTGGACCATTATTTTCAAGAGATCTTTTAATGGTAATGCATTTTGATTGAACCTTTTTAAAATGTCGTTTTAATCGCCATGTTTTGTATCATCAAATTCGAACCAATGAATTAAACCTTTTATTGTTTGTCCCATAATGAGGTGAATAATGTAATCGTTTGGTTTAGTTTTCAACACTTTGGCACAGTAGGTGGAATTGAATTCGGTTTGTAAAGTTAATATTTCCTCATATCTGATTTAGTTTATTTGTAAGTGTTGGTCTGCTAAATGTGTATCCAGTTTCCTTTTCTGTAAAGAAGACTGAAATGGTTTTCGAACCACTAAAATAATCTTTTATTCGCTTGTCATCATGGTGGAGGGAATAATCTAATTGTTTTGTTTGGTTTTCAACAATTTGGCAGTCAGAAAGTGGAATTTTGAATTCGGTATTTGTAAATTGATATTTCCCTCATGTCTGATTTAGTTTATTTGTAAGTGTCGGTCTATGTGTTTCTAGTTATCTTTTCTGTGTAAAGATTGAAATGTTTTCCAACCACTGAATTAATCCTTTTTTCGCTTGTCGTCTTAGTAAGGGGAATAATGTGACCTTTTAGTTTGCTTTTCAACATTTTAGGTGAAAGAGGTGGAATTTTGAATTCTGTATTTGTAATGTTGACATTTTCTCATATCTGATTTAGATTTATAAGTGTGGATCTGCTAAATGTGTATCTAGTTTTCTTTTCTGTAGGGAAGATTACATGGTTTTCCAACCACTAAATTAATCCTATTTCAATTGTCGTCATGGTGGGTGGAAAATGTGATCGTTTTAGTTTTATTTCAACAATTTGGCAGTCAGAGAGGTGGAATTTAATCGGTATTTGTAAAAAGGATATTTCCTCATATCTGATTTAGTTTATTTGTAAGTGTCGGTCTGCTGAATGTGCTGGTTATCTTTTCTGTTGTAAAGATTGAAATGGTTTTCAACCACTAAATTAATCCTTTTTTTTGCTTTTGTCATGTAGATTAATGGGACCTTTTAGTTTGCTTTTCAACTTACAAAGAGGTGGAATTTAATTCGTATTTGTAAAGGATATTTCTCATGTCTGATTTAGTTTATTTGTAAGTTTTGGTCTGCTAATGTGTTTAAAAGTTTTCTTTTCTGTAGGAAGATTGAATGGTTTCAAACCACTAAAATTAATTTTTACTTTGTCGTCATGGTAGGAATAAAGTGATCGTTTTAATTTTATTTTCAACACTTTGGCAGTTAAAGAGGTGGAATTTTTAATTTAGTTTTGTAAAAAGGATATTTCTCCATATCTGATTTAGTTTATTTGTAAGTGTTGATCTGCTAAATGTGTATCTAGTTTTCTTTTCTGTAGGGAAGATTGAAATGGTTTTCAAACCACTAAATTAATCCTTTTTTCAATTGTCGTAAGGTGTTAGGAATAATGTGATCGTTTTAGTTTTATTTTCAAGAATTTTGGCAGTCAAATGTGGAAATTTTAATTCAGTATTTGTAAAAAGGATATTTCTTCATATCTGATTTAGTTTATTTGTAAATGTCGTATCTGAATGTGTATCTAGTTTTCTTCTCTGTAGGGAAGGCTGAAATGGTTTTCAGCCACTAAATTAATCCTTTTTTTTGCTTGTCATTATGGTGGGGTGAAATAATGATCGTTTTAACTATAACTATGCGCCAACTAAGGTGGAGCAATTCAATAAAAAGGTTATCGCGGTTAGCTTTAACAGACTTTGGTGTCGACTAATATCTTGGATCAAAACCTAATCCAGTGAAATGAACAAACACTAATAATCATTTGTTCAGTCGGTATTTCATGTTAGTATTGATCGTTAATTTTTTTTTTTCTATCTGATTTTTTTTTGATTCTATATTTTTCATTACTCAGATTAGAAACTGATTTTATTTTCATTGAACACATACTACCTTAAATTCAGTAATATTTGAGGGTAGATTTATTTTTGGAAGTAAATTATTATTATTCTTACATGTTTAATCACTTTATTCAGATGAAAGACAATATTTACCCAATGAGAGGTAGCTGCTGTTCTGTGAATTAAAAGAAAATCTTGTTAGAAAGCTATGCCAACTAATATCATCGCAGTTTAACATATCGTTTTGAAGATTTATGTTACCATTGACGCTGTAAGAAATTCAGTGTCTATTTGATAAATGGTATCATTTGACAGCAAAATTTCAAATGATCCACCTCTAGGAGCTTGGGCATTTACTGACGAGCTCAAATAAGACTTTTGGTATATTTTTTATTTTATAATTTTTATTTTATGCATGCATTCTATATTGTAAAATGAGGAATTTTCACGTTTTCTAATTTTAATTTTAAACAATAGAAGACAAAAAAGTAAGCAGGACAGTGCCTTTTGTTTTTCATTTGAGGGCCAAATTAGTGATTTCTAATGGGTTTTGTAGAGGACTCTTTAACGTCTCTCAAAAGAGATACTTTTCCTCCGAGTTTGTGACATCATCGTTCAAGTAAACACTTGCTATGTTGTTTATTTAAAAGGCGACTTTTAAATTTATTTCTGTGTAAAGTATCGCATATAATAGAAAATTTTTTATTATGTTTGGCATTAAAAATCATATTATAAATATTGTATTGTGCCACTGTGTAAAAATACAACTAATTGCAATGAGAAGATATTTTTCAGCGTTCCCAAAGATCCACATACACGTAAAATCTGGACAAATGCGATGAAAAGGGATGAGAAATTAAACCCCAAATTATCATATAAATCATCTCTATGGGTTTGTGAAGACCATTTTTCGGTAATAAATGCTTGCTTTTGTTTAAATATTACTAATTTAGAACAATTAAAGTATATAAAAATACATCTATATCTTTAAAAGGACTGTTGATTAACCAGAGCTATTTAACTTTTAAAACTGCTAATTTTCGAGTATTATCACAGAGTTCAAGTACAATAAATGTTTGATAAAGCATATAAATATCGTAAAACATATAAATATCTAAAGCATATAATTATCTAATAAATAACTCGGGGGAGGGGAAGGTTATGTATTTTCAAGGTATTATAAATATTTTCTTCAGAGATGCATACTTTCTTAAGTGTATCAATTCACAGTGATATTTTTCGATTAAATTGGTGACTAATTTGAAAAAGTATAATATTTTTAAAATACTTAATAATGATATTACTTTAAAAATTAAATTTAATTTCAGAAACTTTATACATTTTTTAATTTAACATTAATATTAAAGGCAATAAAATTGTATTGCTATTTAAAAATGTATAAATAATTAAGTAAAGCCTTTTAAAGATTTTAAATTTCTTTTCATCAAATTTAAAATATCTAAGAATTGGTTTGGTTTGGTTTGGTTTTGGAGCGCTACGGTCTACTTTTTGCAACACGAGGGCTAATGAGACCGGTCTCACAATAAATACCTCCTCTAATTTTTATTTTAATATTACATCCATCTCTATTTATAAAAAGCGATGCTACTACAAATGTGTGTGTATATGATATATGTATATTTATTTGACTTGTTTGTGTTTACAAACAAAAGAGCTGTGATTAGCATGAATAAAATATTAATACATGTTAAGTAAAATTGGATAAATATATAAATGATTTTACATACCTTTGGGTTTTAATTCCCCGTATTTCTGCTCCCATAAAATCCGGGTTTTTTTCCCAAGAACGAAAACATTGACATCATGTCAATTTTGGGAGGTTGTCCGACTGTCCTTTGGTAAATCCAGGTAGAAGAGACATTTATAACAAATTGAGATAATTAAGCTATCGAGATCGATAAAATAAACCTTCAGGTTTAAATAAAAATAAATTTTGATAGCTAGAAAATTCCAAGAACTTGCAAAAACAAAATCGGAAAATAGTGCGCGCTTACAAGCAATAAGAAAATATTGGATAACGTGAACGATGACGTCACAACCAATCACGGAGCGTTTTGATGTCACGTGATTTTCGCTTAACTTTAAAATTAATTTTTAAAATGATGGACCCAGTTTTTTACATTTTTGAGAACATTTTTGGAATTTACGAGTCTGGAATTATCAGAAAAATACTAAGTTGTTCGAATCCTCCACATGTGCAAATTCCTCATTGTTTGTACACTGTTCTTTTTAATGTTTATTTTTAATAAATAGAAAAAACTATTTTTCAGGAAGTCCAAAAAAATTACGCCTTCGAAACTCAATGGTAATTTGAATGGATCAGCATTTTGCATTAAATTACAGAAACATGCAACAGCTAAATTTCATTCCGTTCGAGAACTTGTTTGCGGAATGGATCCGATACCAACAATGTGCTTCACAATATCTTTAAATATGTAGAGAAGCGAGAAAAAGAAAAGTTGTAAATAAAGAAGAAAGTAAAAAAAAAAAATGTATGAAGAGCTACACCAAAGGGTTTTAAAGGAAGACTTACTACACTTCCTTATGGTTATTGATGAAATATTATGTTCTTTTTTTTATTCTGCAGATATGATTTGTAAATTACTCCTTTTCTGTAAATACATTCTGTAAATGTTATTTGTGTAAACTAAAAGGTGTTTGTCTTATGTTTTCTCTATTTAGCAGAGATAAATGCTCCTGCAGTAAGTATCCATTTTATTTTTAGACAAAATTGTAAACTATCTTGTGTTTAAACTATTTTCAATATCTGGTACTACTAAGGCTTAAAACTCTATTTTAACTCAGGACCTACAGCATAGGTAAACAATATTCGTGAAGAATTCATAAAGCATAAAATGTTCGATCCAATGCCTAAATATACCTTAATGTTATGGAGTCTAAAAATTTTTCGGTACTCTTAAAGATGTCGAGTTTATAGAAGGACTATCTAATTGTATTCTCTTCAAAACGCTCGTGTTGTTGTAGATGATTTAATGCTCAGATGGATGAGTAGTGATTCCCGTATAGGTAAACTTTTTACAAAAATAATATCACAGAAATTTCTGTTATATTCATAGTCCAAAATCTTTTAATCAAGGTAAAGAAATGCGTACCATTCACTTAAAAAATACACACTATTTGGTTTTGTACAAAAACCCCAGAGATAAAATCAAATTATGCATTTAGATAGACAGATATTTCTCAAAGTTTAAAGCTATCCAGAAAATATTCCAAGACGCAACGACACCAGTTATGGATATTTGTTCATTGATTTGAGACCTGAAACGGAGGAAGGTTTGCGCCTGCGCACAGGAGTTTTCCACGGTAACAAACACTATGTGTGCGAAGCGTTTAGTCTTTTGCTATAGTCTTTCAACGAGTATATGTCTGTGGCAGTCGGCTAGTTAGAGGAGTTTCAGTTACACCCTGATACGTACATCGTAAAAGAATTAGCTTTTTATGAAGTAAATTGAGGGTATCACGGGCGCTTTATCAGCCAAATCAGAGTATCATTTAGTTGCTCTCACAAAGGAAGCTGCTTATGACTAAATAAAATAAACTACTCTAATCAAGGTTCATTTGTACCCAGAATGTCCAACATCTGAAAATTTTGAGCAACTGTAGCAGCTTTTCTCCCTGTAAAAGGACACTGTGCCGTTTCGGCGACAAAAAAGTTCCTTTATTTAAGAAACGCAGACTTTTATCTAAAAAGGTTATTATCAATACTCCTTGTTGCCGCGTCTGTGCTCAGTACATTAATTAGTGAGTTTGCTCGTAAACTTTAAGAACAACAGTTTAAAAAAACATTTACCTGATTTAGATTAAACAGTTACAAGTCATCCTAAAAGAAAAGTTACCTAACTGATGGAAAAACCAAAAGGTATTTCAAGCAAAGATGATGTTGGACTTTTTCACAACGTCATAAACATGTCATTTCTTGGACCCCGACTAAATAACTAATCGTAAAGGCGGCAGGTACTCCTAACACCAATATTATAAATTTAATCAATTTTTGGCTACGGTGCCAGTAGTAATACACTTTACGATATGTTGAAATTTAAAAATGCTGTAGAAGAAATAGAATTTTCTCGGGAATTTGTAAGAAATAAGTATTTAAAATCTGTAAAACCAACCAAAACTTTGTGTGCTAAACTTAAGTACGGAAAAATAAGAGAATATCCTGTATGGTTAAAACTTTAGAATATTTATTAAAATATTTTTGATCTGTACTCTTGTTTATTTAAGTTATTTCTTTGTGTAATAAAAAATTACCTTAGTTAAAACTAAACTGAGATGAAGAATATATCACACACACACAGACACTTAGTAATAAAAATACACATGTTAGAAAAAAAAATTTATTGTTTAAAATCAATTGTTCTCAATTTCTACATACATTGATACAACAATCTATATCAAGTTTCCCAAATTTACCAACATCTCCATCGAGATGTACGGATAAAGAACTTGTATAACAAACTCTATAATTTCTGTCCGGTGCTGAAGCACACACTCGTAGAGGTTCGACTGTTGCCTGAATCTTTCATCTTCTGCAAACACAAGTGGCATAACAGCATGCCAAAAAATATACTCAGTTACTTGCCTAAAGCGACTTCCAGTTGATGACGTGTTCTGAGATATGATATACAATTCCACAACAATCATTGTAAGTTTCCCCAAAATTATCATCTTCTGCATCGAGATGTGTGGATGACGAACCAGAATATAGAAAGTCAGGATCCATAAAATTAGACTACGGTGAGCCACCACAAATGAGTATAAGTAAGAGCCTTGTCTCCATCTTCCGTCGTCTGGTAAAACAAGCGGCACAATTGCATGGCAAAAAATATAAGAGAGAGAGGAGGCAAAGTAGTCGAGAATTAACCTGAAGTTATCCATCCCGATAATTTTAAAATTAGATGACTATCCCGGGGCCTTATATACCCTGTTAAAAAAGATAAGGCTATGACAAAAAAGATGACAAAAAGACAAGACAAAAGACAAAAAATGATTCACAAAACTAAAAAAAGATTTAAAAAACAACAATAAAGATAAAAATTTTTTTTAAAAAATACCTGTTGTGTCACATTTTATTAATCTTACTAGGATGTCGTTTTAATACCAAATTATCGAACGAAAGATCAAAGTTGTTTTTGAACACTTCAATTAAGTCTTTTTTCTTTTGACTTCATGGTGGGGGGGGATACGGTGGTCGTATTGGCTTTCCTTTCAATGCTTCGGAAATCAAGAGGCTGCAAGTTTGAATTCGGTATTTGTTTAGTTATTAATACCTCATATCTCATTTAGTTGATTCGTAAGTGTTTGTGTGTGAAATGTTGATCGACTTTTCTTTGCGTTGATTTCGAGAAGCATTTTTATAAATTCAATGAATAAGATTGTTTTACTCAATTTCTGGTTTGGTGGTAACATTTGTTTAGTAACTATTTACCTCGTAATAGAACGGTTTCCATTACGAGGTCTATTGTGACAAAGCAAATGATAAAAATAAGCAGTAAGAACAAAAATGTAGCTTTTGATAATATTGAAAATTTTGATGACTTTAAATCAATTTTTTTGAAATGTTTTAATCGCTACAATTTGGAGCATCATTTTTGAACCTCTGAATTAAATTTCTTTTCGTTGTCGTCGTGATCGGTTCAATTCCGTAGTCTTTTCAGTTTTTTTCGAAATAAATGCTGTCAAGTGGCTGGAATTTTGAATTCGGCTTTACTTAGTTGTTATTTCCTCAAATATCATTTAGTTTTTTCGAAAGGTGTGGTAAATGTTGATCTGGAGGTTTTTTCGGCAGAGAAGATTCAAATCGTTTATCAACCACTGAAATAAGCCTTTTTTCGTTTGTCATCTATTCTTGTTTTCGCTGCACGTTGAAGAGAATACTGTCCTCGGTTTCTATTTTTTTCGATATTTTGACAGTAAAATGACTGAAATTTTTAATTCGGTTTTTGTTTAGACTTGTTTTCCTCATATCTGATTTTGTTTATTTGTAAGTGACTGCGTGTAAAATGTTAATACTTTTGTTCGTTTTTAATTTCGAAAGGCAGTTTTATGAGCTTAATGTATGAAAAATGTTACAATAATTTACTGGCTTAAAGGAACTTAAAATCGAATAAACTGCATTTACAATTAGTCAGTATTTTTTTTCCAAATAAAATATTTTGTTTTAAAATGGAAGTGCTAAACCATAGGCTTCATTAGAGAAAACAAAAATGACCCGACACTTCACGAGTTCTATTGGGATATTGGACCCTGATACGTACATCGTAAAAGATATAGCTTTCTATGAAGTAAATCGAGGGTATCACGGGCGCTTTATCAGCCAAATTCCAGAGTATCATTTAGTTTCTCACAAAAGGAAGCTACCTATGACTATATAAAATATAAACTACTCTAATCAAGGTTCATTTGTACCCAGAATGTCCAACATCTGGAGATTTTGAGCAACTGTAGCAGCTTTTTCCATGTAAAAGGACACTGCGCCGTTTCGGCGACAAAAACGTTCCTTTATTAAGAAACGCAGACTTTTATCTAAAAAGGTTATTATCACTACTCCTTCTTGCCGTGTCTGTGCTCAGTACATTAATTAGTGAAATTTGCTCGAGAACAACAGTTTGAGGGAGCACATATTTACCTGATTTAGATAAACAGTTACAAGTCATCCTAAAAGAAAAGTTACCTAATGATGGAAAAACCAAAAGTTATTTACAAGTTCTGCAAAAGTTTGTTACTTTTCCTGAACTGAAAACTCCGGAATCTACGACTGTTGCACCCGAAAAGAATGTTGAACAAAAAACTGTATCTTAAGCTCCAGTGAAATATAAAATTCAAGCAAAGATGATGTTGGACTTTTCACAACGTCATAAACATGACATTTCTTGGACCCCGACTAAATAACTAATCGTAAAGGAGGCAGGTACTCCTAACACCAATATTATAAATTTAATCAATTTTGGCTACGGTGCCAGTAGTAATACCCTTTACGATATGTTGAAATTAAAAATGCTGTAGAAGAAATAGAATTTTCTCGGGAATTTGTAAGAAATAAGTATTTAAAATCTGTAAAACTAACCAAAACTTTGTGTGCTAAACTTAAGTACGGAAAAATAAGAGAATATCCTGTATGGTTAAAACATTAGAATATTTATTAAAATATTTTTGATCTGTACTCTTGTTTATTTAAGTTCTTTCTTTGTGAAATAAAAAATTACCTTAGTTAAAACTAAACTGAGATGAAGAATATAACACACACACAGACACTTAGTAATAAAAATACACATGTTAGAAAAAAAAATTTATTGTTTAAAATCAATTGTTCTCAATTTCTACATACATTGATACAACAATCTATATGTTTCCCAAATTTACCAACATCTCCATCGAGATGTACGGATAAAGAACTTGTATAACAAACTCTATAATTTCTGTCCGGTGCTGAAGCACACACTCGTAGAGGTTCGACTGTTGCCTGAATCTTTCATCTTCTGCAAACACAAGTGGCATAACAGCATGCCAAAAAATATACTCAGTTACTTGCCTAAAGCGACTTCCAGTTGATGACGTGTTCTGAGATATGATATACAATTCCACAACAATCATTGTAAGTTTCCCCAAAATTATCATCTTCTGCATCGAGATGTGTGGATGACGAACCAGAATATAGAAAGTCAGGATCCATAAAATTAGACTACGGTGAGCCACCACAAATGAGTATAAGTAAGAGCCTTGTCTCCATCTTCCGTCGTCTGGTAAAACAAGCGGCACAATTGCATGGCAAAAAATATAAGAGAGAGAGGAGGCAAAGTAGTCGAGAATTAACCTGAAGTTATCCATCCCGATAATTTTAAAATTAGATGACTATCCCGGGGCCCTTATATACCCTGTTAAAAAAGATAAGGCTATGACAAAAAAGATGACAAAAGACAAGACAAACGACAAAAAATGATTCACAAAACTAAAAAAAAGATTTAAAAAAAAAAACAACAATAAAGATAAAAAATTTTTAAAAAATACCTGTTGTGTCACATTTTATTAATCTTACTAGGATGTCGTTTTAATACCAAATTATCGAACGAAAGATCAAAGTTGTTTTTGAACACTTCAATTAAGTCTTTTTTTCTTTTGACTTCATGGTGGGGGGGGGATACGGTGGTCGTATTGGCTTTCCTTTCAATGCTTCGGAAATCAAGAGGCTGCAAGTTTGAATTCGGTATTTGTTTAGTTATTAATACCTCATATCTCATTTAGTTGATTCGTAAGTGTTTGTGTGTGAAATGTTGATCGACTTTTCTTTGCGTTGATTTCGAGAAGCATTTTTATAAATTCAATGAATAAGATTGTTTTACTCAATTTCTGGTTTGGTGGTAACATTTGTTTAGTAACTATATACCTCGTAATAGAACGGTTTCCATTACGAGGTCTATTGTGACAAAGCAAAAGATAAAAATAAGCAGTAAGAACAAAAATGTAGCTTTTGATAATATTGAAAATTTTGATGACTTTAAATCAATTTTTTTGAAATGTTTTAATCGCTACAATTTGGAGCATCATTTTTGAACCTCTGAATTAAATTTCTTTTCGTGTGTCGTCGTGATCGGTTCAATTCCGTAGTCTTCTCAGTTTTTTTTCGAAACAAATGCTGTCAAGTGGCTGGAATTTTGAATTCGGCTTTACTTAGTTGTTATTTCCTCAAATATCATTTAGTTTTTTCGAAAGGTGTGGGAAATGTTGATCTGGAGGTTTTTTCGGCAGAGAAGATTCAAATCGTTTATCAACCACTCAAATAAGCCTTTTTTCGTTTGTCATCTATTCTTGTTTTCGCTGCACGTTGAAGAGAATACTGTCCTCGGTTTCTATTTTTTTCGATATTTTGACAGTAAAATGACTGAAATTTTTAATTCGGTTTTTGTTTAGACTTGTTTTCCTCATATCTGATTTTGTTTATTTGTAAGTGACTGCGTGTAAAATGTTAATCTAGTATTGTTCGTTTTAATTTCGAAAGGCAGTTTTATGAGCTTAATGTATGAAAATGTTACAATAATTTACTGGCTTAAAGGAACTTAAAATCGAATAAAACTGCATTTACAATTAGTCAGTATTTTTTTCCAAATAAAATATTTTGTTTTAAAATGGAAGTGTTAAACCAGGCTTCATTAGAGAAAACAAAAATGACCCGACACATCACGAGTTTCTATTGGGATATTGGACCCTGATACGTACATCGTAAAAGAATTAGCTTTCTATGAAGTAAATCGAGGGTATCACGGGCGCTTTATCAGCCAAATTCCAGAGTATCATTTAGTTGCTCTCACAAAAGGAAGCTGCCTATGACTATATAAAATATAAACTACTCTAATCAAGCTTCGTTTGTACCAGAATGTCCAACATCTGAAGAGTTTGAGCAACTGTAGCAGCTTTTTCCATGTAAAAGGACACTGCGCCGTTTCGGCGACAAAAACGTTCCTTTATTAAGAAACGCAGACTTTTATCTAAAAAGGTTATTATCAATACTCCTTGTTGCCGTGTCTGTGCTCAGTACATTAATTAGTGAAATTTGCTCGAGAACAACAGTTTGAGGGAGCACATTTACCTGATTTAGATAAACAGTTACAAGTCATCCTAAAAGAAAAGTTACCTAATGATGGAAAAACCAAAAGTTATTTACAAGTTCTGCAAAAGTTTGTTACTTTTCCTGAACTGAAAACTCCGGAATCTACGACTGTTGCACCCGAAAAGAATGTTGAACAAAAAACTGTATCTTAAGCTCCAGTGAAATATAAAATTCAAGCAAAGATGATGTTGGACTTTTCACAAACGTCATAAACATGTCATTTCTTGGACCCCGACTAAATAACTAATCGTAAAGGAGGCAGGTACTCCTAACACCAATATTATAAAGTTTAATCAATTTTTTGCTACGGTGCCAGTAGTAATACCCTTTACGATATGTTGAAATTAAAAATGCTGTAGAAGAAATAGAATTTTCTCGGGAATTTGTAAGAAATAAGTATTTAAAAATCTGTAAAACTAACCAAAACTTTGTGTGCTAAATTTAAGTACGGAAAAATAAGAGAATATCCTGTATGGTTAAAACATTAGAATATTTATTAAAATATTTTTGATCTGTACTCTTGTTTATTTAAGTTCTTTCTTTGTGAAATAAAAAATTACCTTAGTTAAAACTAAAACTGAGATGAAGAATATAACACACACACTCACACTTAGTAATAAAAACACACATGTTAGAAAAAAAAATTTATTGTTTAAAATCAATTGTTCTCAATTTCTACATACATTGATACAACAATCTATATCAAGTTTCCCAAATTTACCAACATCTCCATCGAGATGTACGGATAAAGAACTTGTATAACAAACTCTATAATTTCTGTCCGGTGCTGAAGCACACACTCGTAGAGGTTCGACTGTTGCCTGAATCTTTCATCTTCTGCAAAACACAAGTGGCATAACAGCATGCCAAAAAATATACTCAGTTACTTGCCTAAAGCGACTTCCAGTTGATGACGTGTTTCTGAGATATGATATACAATTCCACAAACAATCATTGTAAGTTTCCCCAAAATTATCATCTTCTGCATCGAGATGTGTGGATGACGAACCAGAATATAGAAAGTCAGGATCCATAAAATTAGACTACGGTGAGCCACCACAAATGAGTATAAGTAAGAGCCTTGTCTTCCATCTTCCGTCGTCTGGTAAAACAAGCGGCACAATTGCATGGCAAAAAATATAAGAGAGAGAGGAGGCAAAGTAGTCGAGAATTAACTGAAGTTATCCATCCCGATAATTTTAAAATTAGATGACTATCCCGGGGCCTTATATACCCTGTTAAAAAAGATAAGGCTATGACAAAAAAGATGACAAAAGACAAGACAAACGACAAAAAATGATTCACAAAACTAAAAAAAAGATTTAAAAAACAACAACAAAGATAAAAAATTTTTTAAAAAAATACCTGTTGTGTCACATTTTATTAATCTTACTAGGATGTCGTTTTAATACCAAATTATCGAACGAAAGATCAAAGTTGTTTTTGAACACTTCAATTAAGTCTTTTTTTCTTTTGACTTCATGGTGGGGGGGATACGGTGGTCGTATTGGCTTTCCTTTCAATGCTTCGGAAATCAAGAGGCTGCAAGTTTGAATTCGGTATTTGTTTAGTTATTAATACCTCATATCTCATTTAGTTGATTCGTAAGTGTTTGTGTGTGAAATGTTGATCGACTTTTCTTTGCGTTGATTTCGAGAAAGCATTTTTTTATAAATTCAATGAATAAGATTGTTTTTAACTCAATTTCTGGTTTGGTGGGTAACATTTGTTTAGTAACTATATACCTCGTAATAGAACGGTTTCCATTACGAGGTCTATTGTGACAAAGCAAATGATAAAAATAAGCAGTAAGAACAAAAATGTAGCTTTTGATAATATTGAAAATTTTGATGACTTTAAATCAATTTTTTTGAAATGTTTTTAATCGCTACAATTTGGAGCATCATTTTTGAACCTCTGAATTAAATTTCTTTTCGTGTGTCGTCGTGATCGGTTCAATTCCGTAGTCTTTTCAGTTTTTTTTTCGAAATAAATGCTGTCAAGTGGCTGGAATTTTGAATTCGGCTTTACTTAGTTGTTATTTCCTCAAATATCATTTAGTTTTTTCGAAAGGTGTGGGAATTGTATATCTGGAGGTTTTTTCGGCAGAGAAGATTCAAATCGTTTATCAACCACTCAAATAAGCCTTTTTTCGTTTGTCGTCTATTCTTGTTTTCGCTGCACGTTGAAGAGAATACTGTCCTCGGTTTTATTTTTTTCGATATTTTGACAGTAAAATGACTGAAATTTTTAATTCGGTTTTTGTTTAGACTTGTTTTCCTCATATCTGATTTTGTTTATTTGTAAGTGACTGCGTGTAAAATGTTAATCTAGTATTGTTCGTTTTAATTTCGAAAGGCAGTTTTATGAGCTTAATGTATGAAAATTGTTACAATAATTTACTGGCTTAAAGGAACTTAAAATCGAATAAACTGCATTTACAATTATTCAGTATTTTTTTCCAAATAAAATATTTTTGTTTTAAAATGGAAGAGGTAAACCAGGCTTCATTAGAGAAAACAAAAATGACCCGACACATCACGAGTTCTATTGGGATATTGGACCCTGATACGTACATCGTAAAAGAATTAGCTTTCTATGAAGTAAATCAAGGGTATCACGGGCGCTTTATCAGCCAAATTCCAGAGTATCATTTAGTTGCTCTCACAAATGAAGCTGCCTATGACTATATAAAATATAAACTACTTAATCAAGGTTCATTTGTACCCAGAAATGTCCAACATCTGAAGATTTTGAGCAACTGTAGCATTTTTTTCCATGTAAAAGGACACTGCGCCGTTTCGGTGACAAAAAAGTTCCTTTATTAAGAAACGCAGAATTTTATCTAAAAAGGTTATTATCAATAATCCTTCTTGCCGTGTCTGTGCTCAGTACATTAATTAGTGAAATTTGCTCGAGAACAACAGTTTGAGGGAGAATATTTACCTGATTTAGATAAACAGTTACAAGTCATCCTAAAAGAAAAGTTACCTAATGATAGAAAAACCAAAAGGTATTTACAAGTTCTGCAAAAGTTTGTTACTTTTCCTGAACTGAAAACTCCGGAACCTACGACTGTTGCACCCGAAAAGAATGTTGAACAAAAAACTGTATCTTAAGCTCCAGTGAAATATAAAATTCAAGCAAAGATGATGTTGGACTTTTCACAACGTCATAAACATGACATTTCTTGGACCCCGACTAAATAACTAATCGTAAAGGAGGCAGGTACTCCTTACACCAATATTATAAATTTAATCAATTTTCGCTACGGTGCCAGTAGTAATACCCTTTACGATATGTTGAAATTAAAAATGCTGTAGAAGAAATAGAATTTTCTCGGGAATTTGTAAGAAATAAGTATTTAAAATCTGTAAAACCAACCAAAACTTTGTGTGCTAAACTTAAGTACGGAAAATAAGAGAATATCCTGTATGGTTAAAACTTTAGAATATTTATTAAAATATTTTTGATCTGTACTCTTGTTTATTTAAGTTCTTTCTTTGTGAAATAAAAAATTACCTTAGTTAAAAGTAAACTGAGATGAAGAATATAACACACACACACACACTTAGTAATAAAAATACACATGTTAGAAAAAAAAATTTATTGTTTTAAAATCAATTGTTCTCAATTTCTACATACATTGATACAACAATCTATATTAAGATTCCCAAATTTACCAACATCTCCATCGAGATGTACGGATAAAGAACTTGTATAACAAACTCTATAATTTCTGTCCGGTGCTGAAGCACACATTCGTAGAGGTTCGACTGTTGCCTGAATCTTTCATCTTCTGCAAACACAAGTGGCATAACAGCATGCCAAAAAATATACTCAGTTACTTGCCTAAAGCGACTTCCAGTTGATGACGTGTTCTGAGATATGATATACAATTCCACAACAATCATTGTAAGTTTCCCCAAAATTATCATCTTCTGCATCGAGATGTGTGGATGACGAACCAGAATATAGAAAGTCAGGATCCATAAAATTAGACTACGGTGAGCCACCACAAATGAGTATAAGTAAGAGCCTTGTCTCCATCTTCCGTCTTCTGGTAAAACAAGCGGCACAATTGCATGGCAAAAAATATAAGAGAGAGAGGAGGCAAATTGTCGAGAATTAACCTGAAGTTATCCATCCCGATAATTTTAAAATTAGATGACTATCCCGGGGCCTTATATACCCTGTTAAAAAAGATAAGGCTATGACAAAAAAAGATGACAAAAGACAAGACAAAAAACAAAAAAGGATTCACAAAAGCTAAAAAAAAATTTAAAAAACAACAATAAAGATAAAAAGTTTTTAAAAAATACCTGTTGGGGCACATTTTATTAATCTTTCTAGGATGTCGTTTTAATACCAAATTTTCGAACGGAACATCAAAGTTGTTTTTGAACAATTCAATTAAGTCTTTTTTTCTTTTGACTTCATGGTGGGGGGGATACGGTGGTCGTATTGGCTTTCCTTTCAATACTTCTTAAATCAAGAGGCTGCAAGTTTGAATTCGGTATTTGTTTAGTTATTAATACCTCATATCTCATTTAGTTGATTTGTAAGTGTTTGTGTGTGAAATGTTGATCGACTTTTCTTTTGCGTTGATTTCTTTGCGTTGATTTCGAGAAGCATTTTTATAAATTCAATGAATAAGATTGTTTTACTGAATTTCTGGTTTGGTGGTAACATTTGTTTAGTAACAATATACCTATAAATAGAACGGTTTCCATTACGAGGTCTATTGTGACCAAGCAAATGATAAACATAAGTAATAAGAAAAAAAATGTAGCTTTTGATAATATTGAAAATTTTATCAAATATCATTTAGTTTTTTCGAAAGGTGTGGGAAATGTTGATCTGGAGGTTTTTTCGGCAGAGAAGATTGAAATCGTTTATCAACCACTGAAATAAGCCTCTTTTCGTTTGTCATCTATTTTGTTTTCGCTGCACGGTGGAGTGAATACAGTCCTCGGTTTTTTTTTTTTCGATATTTTGACAGTAAAATGACTGAAATTTTTAATGGTTTTTTGTTTAGACTTATTTTCCTCATATCTGATTTTTTTTTTATTTGTAAGTGACTGCGTGTAAAATGTTAACCTACTTTTGTCGTTTTAATTTCGAAAGGCAGTTTTATGAGCTTAATGTATGAAAAATTGTTACAATAATTTACTGGCTTAAAGGAACTTAAAATCGAATAAACTGCATTTACAATTAGTCAGTATTTTTTTCCAAATAAAATATTTTGTTTTAAAATGGAAGTGTTAAACCAGGCTTCATTAGAGAAAACAAAAATGACCCGACACATCACGAGTTTTATTGGGATATTGGACCCTGATACGTACATCGTAAAAGAATTAGCTTTCTATGAAGTAAATCGAAGGGTATCACGGGCGCTTTATCAGCCAAATTCCAGAGTATCATTTAGTTGCTCTCAAAAATGAAGCTACCTATGACTATATAAAAGATAAACTACTCTAATCAAGGTTCATTTCTACCCAGAATGTCCAACATCTGAAGAGTTTGAGCAACTGTAGCAGCTTTATCCATGTAAAAGGACACTGCGCCGTTTCGGCGACAAAAATTCCTTTATTAAGAAACGCAGACTTTTATCTAAAAAGGTTATTATCAATACTCCTTGTTGCCGTGTCTGTGCTCAGTACATTAATTAGTGAAATTTGCTCGAGAACAACAGTTTGAGGGAGCACATTTACCTGATTTAGATAAACAGTTACAAGTCATCCTAAAAGAAAAGTTACCTAATGATGGAAAAACCAAAAAGTTATTTACAAGTTCTGCAAAAGTTTGTTACTTTTCCTGAACTGAAAACTCCGGAATCTACGACTGTTGCACCCGAAAAGAATGTTGAACAAAAAACTGTATCTTAAGCTCCAGTGAAATATAAAATTCAAGCAAAGATGATGTTGGACTTTTCACAACGTCATAAACATGTCATTTCTTGGACCTCGACTAAATAACTAATCGTAAAGGAGGCAGGTACTCCTAACACCAATATTATAAATTTAATCAATTTTTCGCTACGGTGCCAGTAGTAATACCCTTTACGATATGTTGAAATTAAAAATGCTGTAGAAGAAATAGAATTTTCTTGGGAATTTGTAAGAAATAAGCATTTAAAATCTGTAAAACTAACCAAAACTTTGTGTGCTAAATTAAGTACGGAAAAATAAGAGAATATCCTGTATGGTTAAAACATTAGAATATTTATTAAAATATTTTTGATCTGTACTCTTGTTTATTTAAGTTCTTTCTTTGTGAAATAAAAAACTACCTTAGTTAAAAACTAAACTGAGATGAAGAATATAACACACACACACAGACACACTTAGTAATAA
Source organism: Pardosa pseudoannulata (assembly GCA_032207245.1). Taxonomy (NCBI): domain Eukaryota; kingdom Metazoa; phylum Arthropoda; class Arachnida; order Araneae; family Lycosidae; genus Pardosa; species Pardosa pseudoannulata. The sequence continues at coordinate 12,204 of JAGEOH010000691.1, read as the reverse complement.
AAATACACATGTTAGAAAAAAAAATTTATTGTTTAAAATCAATTGTTCTCAATTTCTACATACATTGATACAACAATCTATATCAAGTTTCCCAAATTTACCAACATCTCCATCGAGATGTACGGATAAAGAACTTGTATAACAAACTCTATAATTTCTGTCCGGTGCTGAAGCACACACTCGTAGAGGTTCGACTGTTGCCTGAATCTTTCATCTTCTGCAAACACAAGTGCATAACAGCATGCCAAAAAATATACTCAGTTACTTGCCTAAAGCGACTTCCAGTTGATGACGTGTTCTGAGATATGATATACAATTCCACAACAATCATTGTAAGTTTCCCCAAAATTATCATCTTCTGCATCGAGATGTGTGGATGACGAACCAGAATATAGAAAGTCAGGATCCATAAAATTAGACTACGGTGAGCCACCACAAATGAGTATAAGTAAGAGCCTTGTCTTCATCTTCCGTCGTCTGGTAAAACAAGCGGCACAATTGCATGGCAAAAAATATAAGAGAGAGAGGAGGCAAAGTAGTCGAGAATTAACCTGAAGTTATCCATCCCGATAATTTTAAAATTAGATGACTATCCCGGGGCCTTATATACCCTGTTAAAAAAGATAAGGCTATGACAAAAAGATGACAAAAGACAAGACAAACGACAAAAAATGATTCACAAAACTAAAAAAAAGATTTAAAAAACAACAACAAAGATAAAAATTTTTTAAAAAATACCTGTTGTGTCACATTTTATTAATCTTACTAGGATGTCGTTTTAATACCAAATTATCGAACGAAAGATCAAAGTTGTTTTTGAACACTTCAATTAAGTCTTTTTTCTTTTGACTTCATGGTGGGGGGGATACGGTGGTCGTATTGGCTTTCCTTTCAATGCTTCGGAAATCAAGAGGCTGCAAGTTTGAATTCGGTATTTGTTTAGTTATTAATACCTCATATCTCATTTAGTTGATTCGTAAGTGTTTGTGTGTGAAATGTTGATCGACTTTTCTTTGCGTTGATTTCGAGAAGCATTTTTATAAATTCAATGAATAAGATTGTTTTACTCAATTTCTGGTTTGGTGGGTAACATTTGTTTAGTAACTATATACCTCGTAATAGAACGGTTTCCATTACGAGGTCTATTGTGACAAAGCAAATGATAAAAATAAGCAGTAAGAACAAAAATGTAGCTTTTGATAATATTGAAAATTTTGATGACTTTAAATCAATTTTTTTGAAATGTTTTAATCGCTACAATTTGGAGCATCATTTTTGAACCTCTGAATTAAATTTCTTTTCGTGTGTCGTCGTGATCGGTTCAATTCCGTAGTCTTTTCAGTTTTTTTTTCGAAATAAATGCTGTCAAGTGGCTGGAATTTTGAATTCGGCTTTACTTAGTTGTTATTTCCTCAAATATCATTTAGTTTTTTCGAAAGGTGTGGTAAATGTTGATCTGGAGGTTTTTTCGGCAGAGAAGATTCAAATCGTTTATCAACCACTGAAATAAGCCTTTTTTCGTTTGTCATCTATTCTTGTTTTCGCTGCACGTTGAAGAGAATACTGTCCTCGGGTTTTATTTTTTTCGATATTTTGACAGTAAAATGACTGAAATTTTTAATTCGGTTTTTGTTTAGACTTGTTTTCCTCATATCTGATTTTGTTTATTTGTAAGTGACTGCGTGTAAAATGTTAATCTAGTTTTGTTCGTTTTAATTTCGAAAGGCAGTTTTATGAGCTTAATGTATGAAAATTGTTACAATAATTTACTGGCTTAAAGGAACTTAAAATCGAATAAACTGCATTTACAATTAGTCAGTATTTTTTTCCAAATAAAATATTTTGTTTTAAAATGGAAGTGTTAAACCAGGCTTCATTAGAGAAAACAAAAATGACCCGACACTTCACGAGTTCTATTGGGATATTGGACCCTGATACGTACATCGTAAAAGAATTAGCTTTCTATGAAGTAAATCAAGGGTATCACGGGCGCTTTATCAGCCAAATTCCAGAGTATCATTTAGTTGCTCTCAAAAATGGAAGCTACCTATGACTATATAAGAGATAAACTACTCTAATCAAGGTTCATTTGTACCCAGAATGTCCAACATCTGAAGATTTTGAGCAACTGTAGCATTTTTTTCCATGTAAAAGGACACTGCGCCGTTTCGGCGACAAAAAAGTTCCTTTATTAAGAAACGCAGAATTTTATCTAAAAAGGTTATTATCAATATCCTTGTTGCCGTGTCTGTGCTCAGTACATTAATTAGTGAAATTTGTTCGAGAACAACAGTTTGAGGGAGCATATTTACCTGATTTAGATAAACAGTTACAAGTCATCCTAAAAGAAAAGTTACCTAATGATGGAAAAAACCAAAAGGTATTTACAAGTTCTGCAAAAGTTTGTTACTTTTCCTGAACTGAAAACTCCGGAACCTACGACTGTTGCACCCGAAAAGAATGTTGAACAAAAAACTGTATCTTAAGCTCCAGTGAAATATAAAATTCAAGCAAAGATGATGTTGGACTTTTCACAACGTCATAAACATGACATTTCTTGGACCCCGACTAAATAACTAATCGTAAAGGAGGCAGGTACTCCTTACACCAATATTATAAATTTAATCAATTTTCGCTACGGTGCCAGTAGTAATACCCTTTACGATATGTTGAAATTAAAAATGCTGTAGAAGAAATAGAATTTTCTCGGGAATTTGTAAGAAATAAGTATTTAAAATCTGTAAAACTAACCAAAACTTTGTGTGCTAAACTTAAGTACGGAAAAATAAGAGAATATCCTGTATGGTTAAAACTTTAGAATATTTATTAAAATATTTTTGATCTGTACTCTTGTTTATTTAAGTTCTTTCTTTGTGAAATAAAAAATTACCTTAGTTAAAACTAAACTGAGATGAAGAATATAACACACACACAGACACTTAGTAATAAAAATACACATGTTAGAAAAAAAAAATTTATTGTTTAAAATCAATTGTTCTCAATTTCTACATACATTGATACAACAATCTATATCAAGTTTCCCAAATTTACCAACATCTCCATCGAGATGTACGGATAAAGAACTTGTATAACAAACTCTATAATTTCTGTCCGGTGCTGAAGCACACACTCGTAGAGGTTCGACTGTTGCCTGAATCTTTCATCTTCTGCAAACACAAGTGGCATAACAGCATGCCAAAAAATATACTCAGTTACTTGCCTAAAGCGACTTCCAGTTGATGACGTGTTCTGAGATATGATATACAATTCCACAACAATCATTGTAAGTTTCCCCAAAATTATCATCTTCTGCATCGAGATGTGTGGATGACGAACCAGAATATAGAAAGTCAGGATCCATAAAATTAGACTACGGTGAGCCACCACAAATGAGTATAAGTAAGAGCCTTGTCTCCATCTTCCGTCGTCTGGTAAAACAAGCGGCACAATTGCATGGCAAAAAATATAAGAGAGAGAGGAGGCAAAGTAGTCGAGAATTAACCTGAAGTTATCCATCCCGATAATTTTAAAATTAGATGACTATCCCGGGGCCTTATATACCCTGTTAAAAAGATAAGGCTATGACAAAAAAAGATGACAAAAGACAAGACAAAACGACAAAAAAGGATTCACAAAGCTAAAAAAAATTTAAAAAACAACAATAAAGATAAAAAATTTTTAAAAAATACCTGTTGGGGTCACATTTTATTAATCTTTCTAGGATGTCGTTTTAATACCAAATTTTCGAACGAAAGATCAAAGTTGTTTTTGAACACTTCAATTAAGTCTTTTTTCTTTTGACTTCATGGTGGGGGATACGGTGGTCGTATTGGCTTTCCTTTCAATGCTTCGGAAATCAAGAGGCTGCAAGTTTGAATTCGGTATTTGTTTAGTTATTAATACCTCATATCTCATTTAGTTGATTTGTAAGTGTTTGTGTGTGAAATGTTGATCGACTTTTCTTTTGCGTTGATTTCGAGAAGCATTTTTATAAATTCAATGAATAAGATTGTTTTACTCAGAACATTTGTTTAGTAACTATATACCTCGTATAGAACGGTTTCCATTACGAGGTCTATTGTGACAAAGCAAATGATAAGCAGTAAGAACAAAAATGTAGCTTTTGATAATATTGAAACAATTTTGATGACTTTAAATCAATTTTTTTGAAATGTTTTAATCGCTACAATTTGGAGCATCATTTTTGAACCTCTGAATTAAATTTCTTTTCGTGTGTCGTCGTGATCGGTTCAATTCCGTATAAACATAAGTTTTTTTTCGAAAAAAATGTAAGCTGGAATTTTGATAATAGTTGTTAAAATTTTATCAAATATCATTTAGTTTTTTCGAAAGGTGTGGGAAATGTTGATCTGGAGGTTTTTTTCGGCAGAGAAGATTCAAATCGTTTATCAACCACTGAAATAAGCCTTTTTTCGTTTGTCATCTATTTTGTTTTCGCTGCACGGTGGAGTGAATACAGTCCTCGGTTTTTTTTTTTCGATATTTTGACAGTAAAATGACTGAAATTTTTAATGGTTTTTTGTTTAGACTTATTTTCCTCATATCTGATTTTTTTTTATTTGTAAGTGACTGCGTGTAAAATGTTAATCTACTTTTGTTCGTTTATTTGTAAGTGACTACTGCGTGTAAAATGTTAATCCTACTTTTTGTAAAATGTTAACCTACTTTTGTTCGTTTTTAATTTCGAAAGGCAGTTTTATGAGCTTAATGTACGAAAATTGTTACAATAATTTACTGGCTTAATGGTACTTAAAATCGAATAAACTGCATTTACAATTAGTCAGTATTTTTTTCCAAATAAAAAATTTTTGTTTTAAATTGGAAGTGGTAAACCAGACTTCATTAGAGATGACAAAAATGACCCGACACATCACGAGTTCTATTGGGATAAAGAAAATGGTAAAAGATAATGTTTGTTGATGGATAATGCAGTTTAAATTAATCTTTTTAAAATTTCGTTTTAATCACCACATTGTGAAACATCGTTGTCGAAATATCTTTCGATGATAGTGCTGTTTAAATGAACCTTCTTAGAATGTCGTTGCAATCAGCACAATATCGAACATTATTTCCGAGCAATGGCGTGCGGTCCCTATGTGCAGGTTGTGTACTGCACACACTGGCAAAATTATGAGAGACAATAATTTTCTGCACCTATGTCTACCTATCTTTATATGGTATATAATAAATATTATTTATATTCAAATATTATGTTGAGGTGGGGACAAGTCATATTTTTTACAAAATATTTTTCCCATGCTCGGCCAAATGTTACTTCAAAAATATTAATGCATCGCCACCCTTGGCATAACATTTTGGGTGAAACATATGTTCATTTTTGAAAGAAAGAAATTTTCTGAAAAATATTTTTGAAAATTTTATAAAGTTTTTTTTTTTTTTTTTTTTTTTTTAAATTATATAGAGTATGTACATCATAGCTTCTAAATTTCATGTCCAAATTTCATATCCAATTGCAACTCGAGATCTATCGATTTAAGAATTTTAGACCCCGACCAAGGGTCGATATTACAGCATATAAACAGAATAGTATGTATATCCTAACTATACAAGTTTCAAGTCTATATGATAATTCCAAGTCGGGAAATATCAGTTTTAGGAATTTTAAACACTCGGCCAGGAGTTCCATATTAATGTATGCATATAGAGTCATGTAAGTAAATCCTAACTGTAGAAGTTTCAAGTCTGTATGATAATTACAAATCGAGATATATCGTATTTAAAAAAATTAGACCCTCGACCAGGGGGTCCATATTAGAGTATACATGTAGAGCCATGTATGTACATCCTAACTATAGAAGTTTCAAGTCTGTAAGATAACTACATCTCGAGATATATCTAGTTTAAAAGTTTGGAAAAAAATTTCGAATATTTTAAAAAAAAATATTTTTCGCAAAAATAATTTTTTGGACCCTCGACCAGGGGATCCAGATGAGTATACGTATATAGAATCATGTATGTACATCCTAACTGTACAAGTTTCAAGTCCAGAGATAATTAGAACTCGAGTTATATCATTTTAAAAATTTTAGACCTACAACCAGGGGTTCCACATTAAGGGCCGATCCCACCAAAGTCTTTTAAAGCTCCGTTTAGTTAATCCTGAACGGAGATTTAAACCGAGTTTAGAAAACGTTCTGTCCCACCAATAAAACCCGTTTAGCTGAACGGAGATTTTCTGGTCTGATCACGCAGAATTTTTAAGGGTAGTTGGTGCGTAGATAGGTTTACGCAGATTTTCTTATTTGTTTACATTTGAGAGCGTACTGACTATCGTACTGTTCGGTAGTAAATTTCAATAACAAAATAATTGTAATAGTAATTTTAATTGATAAATGTTTTAATATCTATAAGTTTATTTATAAGCTATTTGTATTTATCGAAGTGATAAATGATGTTATATTATTGATATTAATATTATCTTAGCTGTTTTATTTATTGATAATTTAAATTTATCCGCAAATATTATTTTAGCTTTTTCCATAAATGCAAAATGTATAGATATTTTGGTTGCTTTTTCAAACTTCTGTTTATTTTTAATTTTTATTACATATCTTAGCACTAGCGACAAAGAGATAGTTAATTTTTCTCACTGTAAAGAAGTAATAAAAAATATGTGGTATAGCCACTTAAAAAAATCTTAATAAAAAAAGAAAACCTGATGCATATCTCTTAGAATAAACGAACATGTTTGGGAAGAATCATCTAATTATTATAAAGATGAAAGAATTATACCAAGAACACCAGCAATTTTAAAATTATTCTGAGAAAATATGAAAAAACAATATTTTCAGTATAAACAGTAAATATTTTCAAAACTAAGTTATTGCTCCTTAAATATATAATAAGCCATATTTTTTAGTTTCTTTACAATTATACAAGTTTCTTTCCTTTTTTTAGAAGCTTTTACTTGTATTATAAGTATGTTATTAAAAGTATTAAATATATAATTCATAGAAATTATAGAAAAAAAAGTCATGAATTATCACTCAGGGAATTTATCTTAATTATTTATCTATTATTAATTCAGTACCTAATTTATTAATCTGTAACTACAATAGTTTAGTGAATTACATTATTGAATACCAATTTTTTAAAGAGAGAATACCATGATGAAACTAATAGTTTTGTTGCATATCATCAAACCTACTTTAATGAAATTCTCATTCTGAACTGTAAATTAAATTTTGTTACTCAGTCTGCTGTAACAGTCTATGCAGAAAATAATTTGTCTCTTGAATAATTTTTAACACCAGGATAAATATAATTTTTTTATACTTTTATTTTGAGTCTATAAAATATATTTCATCACTTAGTTCCATATATAGCCTTTCAGATTTAATTTTTAATTGCTATTTGGGAAGTAATTTTTTAGTAGGTTTTTTTCTTGCTAAAATTATGTGAATGATTACTTTACTGGAAAGTGATTGATAACAAATTACATAAGTTTTCTATTATTCAGAAAGTTTGAGTTTGAGGGAGGTTTCCAGCAATATATTCTGATACATAAGTTACTTCATTTATGCTAAATTATATCATGTAAAAGATTGAGAAAGTACCGAGGTTTTGTTACTCCTATGTAACATAGAAACATTCTTATGTACCAAAGTAAAATATCTGAATATGTTTATGTTACATATTGAAATATTATACAAAGGTTCTACTACATTTAATATTTCATTCTGAAACATTCACTATAACTAAGAATTTGTTACTAAATTCCTATTTTCACAAAATTGTTAATAAAAAAATAATTTTATATATGAATTTTTATAATTTTGTTTTCAATTTCTATTTTTAAAGATAAAATGATCTTCTGTTTGATTAAGCGAAAGAATTCTGAGTTTATCTTTTGATGGCTTTCATCATCAATATGATTCAGATTCTCCATTATAAGGAATGCAGGTGACATTTTCTGTAGTTTTATATTGACCCAATAATCATTTAGGATGCTTTCAAAACAGTAAATATTAGAAATAATTTTTTTTAATAGTAAAAAGGCTTTGTATAAAATATAACTGAAAAATAAAGCTCACCAAAATTTAAAGTATAAAATTAATTAGTAATTATCCCCTGCTACCTTTTAGTAAAATGAATATAAATAGAGTTTTAAAATAAATTTTTAAACTTTGAGTTCTTTTTTATTATAATTTATATTTCAAATTTAGATAGTCATAACATAGGGAATAAAATAATTGAATTATCCCATTCTAAAGACCATTATAAAAATCTAAAATTGCAAAAACATTTTGACTTATATTTTAGAGAGAAGGTATCAATTTAAAAGTAAGTAAACTTATAAACAAAAACTGCCTCCTTTTTATCTTAAATAGTAATTTTGGTTCTAAAAAGTCAATTATAACAAAATTCATTGTTTAAATTTGTGGTCAAACTTTGAATTTTTTTTTCTGCAAAAAAAAAATTGTTTGTTTGAAATTTGTATGCTTATTGTATTTTTCTATTTTGTATGATTCTGATTACTTGACACAAAATAAGTAGATACCTATTGAGCAAAATTAACCAGTTTTTCATGTAGATTTATAATAATTCGTAGAAAGGATTTTTTTTTGTCTTGTTCATCACATATGATATATACATCTAATGCTTAATACACTTGTATAATCACATGTGATACTCAGTAATATAAAATATATAAAAGTTTGTACATAAAACATAGTTCATTGTGTATCACATTTGATATGCAAGTGTAGAAATCATTAAATATCCATATCTATGTGATATACTGGAAAAGCAAAGAGATTTCGATTTGTAAATTTATATACAGGGGCACTTTACACTTAGATATTCACATTGGTTAGGTTCAGGGCTCTTTGATCTATTTTCTTTGCTACTCAAGGGTTATTGAACTGGGATTTCCTGCTTAAAGTCAATTCCAAATTATTACAATCATCCCTGATGACAGTGGATTCAAGCTCACAAAACTCCAGCTCCCTGCTCATTCAGGAAATGTTTAATGTTAGGTTATTAAAACATGTTACTTGATTATTAGAAATATTAATGAACATTCCATTTTTTCTTCATTGTGATTGCACACTTTCTAAATACAAGCAACCTGGTGTCAATGCTAACCATTCAAGATCATAGTCAACAATCAAGGGTTAAAAATGTTGAATAAATTAACAGTAGTTCAAGTTTTATTACTTTACTTATCAGGAAAATTAATCTCAACTAGAAGATTCAGACTGAAATTAATGATATCCGGTCAAAATTAAATTGGCAAATGGTTAAAATTTTGTTTTCTTATTGAAATCTGTTTAGTAATTAAATTATAACTAGACAATATTAATTAAATTATCATTGTATGTTAAAAATATTTTAAATTGTTAGCTAACCAATTTATCTTTTTATTGCAATGAATAGAAACTAAAGCATGTACTCATCAGTAAACCTTTATATAAAATAGATTTCCTCTGATTAAATAAAACATATATATATATATATATGATGGTTCACTTACATATTTTTTGGAACAACATAAGGCAAATCACTTAATCCTTACAAATTGGTGGTTACTGACAGTAAAACTGATAGTAAAATCCCTGCAATACATGTCTGTTAAAAATATTTAAATTAAATTTACAAGTGACTTTGCTTTGATATTTTTAACTTAATAAAATGTCAACAAAATTCTTTTAACATTTTCAATAAGCGCTAAAACATTTTAATTTGTTTAAAAATAAACTACTTTAGCGAATATAATCTTGCATTTAATTTTCACTATAATTATCTTTATTAATGCATTTTAGCACTGTACTTTTTATTAAAAATTGCATAGTTTTACACCAATGAAATAAAAACATTTAAAGTATGAAATAAATTAATATATTTTAAGTTATATATTAATTTTTAAAAAACTGCATATTATCTGATGTATATACAATAAATAGAGATGAAAGGTTTTTCCCATGAAACTTAACTATATAAAAATTACAACTGAAAAGGAATCCAAATAGATTAGATTATAAAAATAAACCTAACCTATTCAAACACCCATTCAGTGATTTTTACTAACCATTTTTGTTAAAATCCAAGTTTAGGGACCCATCAGCATTTTTTATTTTTTATTTTTGGAAATGATCTCCATACATCCAGTTTGTAAACATAATTTTCTAATGTTGTAGGAAATAAAATTTAGGAAATCTAGTAAAGGTAAATAAAAATTACTTGGTTACATTCATTAATCACATGGTTCACATTAATCAAGTTTAAAAATTGCAGATAACACGATTAAATAATTTTAAAACCAAATAAGATTTTAACAATTTAAAAACCAGAAAAATATCACAGGCTAGTACTATTGCAAGAACTTTAGAAATATGGTATAGGGATTTGGTATGTTCCCCTAAACTTGGATTCAACTTTTCTTTTACACATAAGCAACATGTATTAATAAAAAAAAGCAGGTATGATATAAGAAATGAATTTGAAATTACACATGAAGAAAAGAATCATTGTAGTGAATATTATTCTAATAAATATCTATTTAGAAACATCACAGACGTGAAAATAAATTTTGAATTTTCTGAAAGCGAAATAAACTGCTCAAATTTAATGTAAAACAAAAGCTACAACTTTATCAAGAAATTACATATTATTAGTTATTAAGCAAAAGTCTACATATCATAATTAAATTCAGTTAGTGATAACAGAAATTCAAGGCAAAATATAGTATATAAACATTAAAGGAATAAAATAAGTTTTATTAGTAATGAATATTTGAGTCATTATAAAAACAATGTAAAGAGAATAAGATAATTTCTATAAATTCAATGAAAATGTATGTAGAGTGACAAATAAAAGCACACGTACATATATACAGAATAAAAATGTTTAAGACATCAAAATAATCAAATTTTTAAAAAAGCTAAGCGATTTCCATATATTATATACATAAACATTAATATTGTACATGATAAAGACGACTATAATAAACAGTAGCATATGACAAGCATTATTTAAAATAAATCAAACATAGAATAAATTTGGGTAAAAGATAGAAGCAGAAAATTATAACGTATACAGCTGAAGAAACTAATTCCAAAACACTTTGGTAGATTATTTATACTGAGTAATAATATTTTATTATAATGATTTAACACTGGTACAAGCATAACCAAAATATGAATCAGATACTCATATTATCAGTATTATTATTAGAAAATTATCTACATCTCACAAATTATTCAGCTATATTGTTATAAAAAAATTGTTAGGAAAAAACCCACATTGAATTATAATTTGATTTCTCTATCCCACAAAAAAGTGTGTGCATATTTGATGGTACACAGATACATATATTACATAAACATGAATTTGTGTTGTTGTGAAATAAAATTAATACAATGAAAACACCACCTACTTTTTAACTGCACATACAATGCAATTTATGCATTTCACAATATGAACTAGCAATGTGACACTCGGTACATAACTATTTTGGCAAAATTATTAAAATGCAACACAAAGGGCTAAAGACAAATAATATTTTGCGATAGATAAATTGACTGTCTAGTAAATGAGTATTTACACAATGTAGATAACGAAAATAAGCAAATTACCTGTTTGATAAATATTCAATATTTTGTAAAATGACAACTGAGATTAAGTACTGAATTCTTATTTGAATATTATATACTGTAAAATATTTTCAAATGTTTATAAAGCACACGAAGGAAAAAAATATAGGGTAAATTACTCTTTGACGCATCATTTAAATTAAGTAATTATATTTGATATAATTATTAAATACAAGTGCAACAGCATACACAAAAATTATTAGAAAAATTTCTATATATCTTCCAAATTGTGTACTTGTATTAATTTAAGTTAAATGAAGGACCACAAATCCATGAGGATAAAATTAAAGCGATCTGTATGCTTACTGTTGAGTAAATGATTATTTACACAATTTAAGAAACAAAAATAATACGCTGAATACCTGTCAGATGGATATTCAATGATATCCTCAAAAGAAGGAACATAAATTCATGAGGATAAAATTAAAGCGATATGTATGCTCACTGCTGAGTAAATGATTATTTATACAATTTAAGAAACAAAAATAATACGCTGAATACCTGTCAGATGGATATTCAATGATATCCTCAATCTTCTGTACAATATTGAATGCTGACACTTTATTCA
>JAGEOH010000690.1:0-32525 GCA_032207245.1 Pardosa pseudoannulata | reverse complement strand
TTCAACACTCCCCCTTAATCGCACATTATACACATACGTATTACTTTTACAGTTATCAACACATGTATGCAAAGACAAAGCAAAATTTACATCTAGAAACGTTTTAAACAACTTAATGACAATAATTCATAAAATTTCGTTTTAGGCAAAGCCTTAGTTAGTATGTCAGCAATTTGCAAACCTGTTTGAATATATTCAATTTTAATATCATGTTCTTTAACAATCTTACGAGCAAACTTCAATTTTATATCAATATGCTTTAACCTACCTGAACTATTTTCGCTCATAATACTCTTAATGCACGACTGATTGTCTTCAAAAATACAAACATTTTTCACATTGGATATTTCGGTTACTACAGCTTTTGTCCATAACAAATCTTGAAGACCTTTACAGAGAGCAATTACCTCAGCTTCAGTTGACGAAAGTGCAATGCACTTTTGTTTAGTACAGCACCACATTATAGGACAGTTTGCAAACATTATGAAGTAACCAGTAACTGATTTCCTATCTTGATTATCTGCCCCCCAATCTGCATCCACATACAAACATAAATCTGACATTTCCAAGTCACACTTTTTGTACTCTAATTTTATATTTAAGGTGCTTTTCAAGTATCTAAGAATTCTCTTTAAGGCACACCAAGCTACATCGGTAGGATGTTCTTGCAGTTGGCTTAAGCAATTAACTGCAAATAAGATATCTGGCCTTGAAACATATGCTAAATAAAGCAAAGATCCAACTAATTCTCTATACGGGCCATGAAATTCATTGCCTTTCTGAAAGTCAGCTGGAGTAGACTTAGATTCAATGGGAGTTGATACAGTTTTACAATCAGACATTTTGTACTTATCAAGCAATTTTACAATGTATGACTTTTGATCTAGATATAAACAATTGGATTCGAAACTTATTTGAATGCCTAAAAATTCCGAGACTCTTTCAGATTTTGACATTTGAAATTCTTTGGATAATAGTGATATTATAATACTTGTTTCTTTTACATCCGATCCTGCAATTAATAAATCATCTACATAAAGAGCTATAATAACTTTCTTACCATTTATAATTCTAATGAATATACACGGTTCAGAATCCAATTGCCTAAAATCTAGTTTTATAACAAAATTAAGAAACTTTTGATACCATTGTCGAGGAGACTGTTTGAGACCATATAAACTCTTCTTGAGCTTACACTTTTTACCGCTCATGTCGTCATACCCTTTGGGTTGGTCCATGTAAATGGTCTCATCTAATTTACCGTTTAGAAATGCTGTCTTGACATCTAAAGAGAAAGCTTCAAAATTCTCGTTGAGAATAATTACAAATATTAAGCGTAAAGCTGCCATACTTATTACTGGCGAAAACGTATCTGTGTAGTCTGTTCCTTCCTTCTGCATAAAACCACGAGCAACGAGCCTAGCTTTATAAATTCCATTTCCCTTTTTGCGAAAAACCCATTTGCAAGAAATGGCTCGTTTGTCAGGGGGTAAATTTTCTAGATCCCAGACATCGTTACTTTCCATGCTTTTCATTTCTTCATCCATGGCTCTTTTCCACAATTCTTGTTCTTCCTCTGGCAGACTAGGAATATTTTCAAACGTCACAGTTTCTTGTTCAGCAAACATCACTTTGTAGGTCTCAGGATTGGGATATCTAACTGGCAATTTCTTTTCTCGTGAAGATTTTCTTTGTACTTTCTTCTTGGCAGCAGCATCTAATTCCTCGTCATCAGTATTTGGAATTGAGTCGCCTTCGTCTTTAATGTCGCTATCGTCACTTGAATCAGAATTAGTATAAATATATTTTTTATTTTTCATAACCTTCTTTGCTTCATTAAATTTGACATTTCTGGAAACAATAATGCGTCCAGTGTATGGATTCACCAAACGGTATCCCATTGTGGAATAACCTACGAAAATCATTCTCATGGACTTTTCGTCAAATTTCTTTCTCTGAGATGGTGGCACTAGAGCGTAAGCATCACAGCCAAATACACGCATGTTTCTCATATCAGGATTTTCACCATACTTCATAAAATATGGAATGCAATCGTTAATTGCACTATTTGGAAGTCTATTATGTATATAAGCAGCTGTAAGTATTGCTTCGCCCCAAAACATCTTTGGTAGATTTGCATCAAAGACCATAGCTCGTCCTTTTTCTAGTACAGTTCTGTTCGCTCTTTCGGCAACGCCGTTTAAAGGAGGTGTATAGGGAGGGGCTGGATCTATTTTAACACCAGCATTTTTAGCAACATCATAAAGTTCTCCAGAGACATATTCTTTGGCGTTATCACACCGCATTTTACTCACAGTTGGATTCAATTTAAAGAACATTTTAAGTTCATCAGAAACATCACTTTTCCTTTTAAGCAATCGTATTTCCATGAATCGCGAGTAATCATCGATTATCGTCATGAAATATTTTTCTCCGCGGGATGTTTGTGGTTCTATCGGTCCACATATGTCAGTATGTATCATTACCAACGGCTTGGTTTCTCTTCTGCGAGGGCCTTTTCCCATGGGTGTAGAACATTGTTTAGCGCGAACGCAAACATCACAAAACATTTCTTTTGCAGACAGATTCATAAGTTTCAATTTTCGATCACCACAGTGCCCTAGTCTCCTATGCCACAGGTCATCTTCCACAACTAAAGCTTCATTAACATTCGGTGAAAAGTTACTCAGATATTGTCCGCTACTATCTAACTTTCCAAATTCAAAACGTTTATTTTTAGTTTCAATATAAACAGTTTCATTTTTGAAAATCACACTTAAGCCCGCTGCTTCGATGTTCTTGACAGAAACTAACTGTCCGTTTAATTCTGGAACATAAAGGACATCTTTTAGTATTATTTGAACTCCATATGGAGTTTCACCGCAAATATTTCCAATACCTTCGACTTTCAAAACAGCTGATTTTGACGCACATTTAACAGTTCCAGTTTTAGGTTTTATGGACATGAACCACTCTTTGTGTGAGGACATATGAGACGTAGCACCGGAATCAATAATAAATCTGTCATATGAAGAATTATTGACCATAAATGATAAAGCAGGTGATGCACATTTGTTATTAAAATTTGGTTGCTTTCTAGAATTTTCAGTACATTCACGTTTAAAATGACCAGTTTTGCCGCAGTTGTGGCAAACAGAATTTTTCTTACGACAAAATTTAACAGAATGTCCTTTTCTTTTACAAAAATTGCAAAACAATTCTTTCCGAACACTCGAAAAAGCAGAGTTGTCCAAATTCGGTTTAGAATATTTATTTTCACTTTTAAAATCAAATAAAAGAGCTTCAGAATCAATAAGTCTTCTAGTGACAAAATCCAAACTTAAAGTATCACTCTGTTGGTTTTCTAGTGCTACTTTAACATTTTCATATTCTTTTGGTAATGACATTAAAATATAAACAATAACATCAAAGTCACTAACCTCTGCTCCAGAAATACGTAGATCGCCAACCAAATTCATTATGTTATCGATGTGCTGTTTCATTCCCACATCTTTCGCTTTTCTCATGGTCGCCAAACGTTTTCGCGCCAAGATCTGGCTAACTGCTCCTTTAGTTTTATATGTAGCTTGCAATTTCTTCC
This sequence comes from Pardosa pseudoannulata, assembly GCA_032207245.1. NCBI lineage: Eukaryota > Metazoa > Arthropoda > Arachnida > Araneae > Lycosidae > Pardosa > Pardosa pseudoannulata. Next base: position 28,924 of record JAGEOH010000690.1, on the reverse strand, counting down.
ATATTTTACATGCTGTATCTTCACTTTGAAGAGAAGCGAGAATATTATCAGTCAAAAACGAAAGTATTAAAGCATACGCTTTCTTTGACTGTAAAACATTATCTGCACTTGCTTCCACTTCTAAAAACGTATCCAATCCTTTCGCAGAAAACACGGATTGTACTCTTCTACACCATACAGTAAAATTAGTTCCATCAAATGGAGCTACACCGAAAACTTCTTTTTCTATATTACTACTAATATTTGAAAAGGCCATACTTCACGAAAGCAAAAAGAAAAACACGTGAAGAACTGGCACTACCGATCTGCTGCTGAAGAGAGTGAAAGTACAAGCTAAATTTCAAAAACCACGCTCTGCTGTTGAAGCATAATTCAAAGCCGTAGATCGCAAACACATTTTATTGCAACACCAAAATGAAAAATACAAGAAATTGAGCTATTGAAGAGTTGACCGGGGTACCTTGGCCGAAGGCCTTATCCCCTGTTGCAAGTTAAGAATTCAAAATCAGGTGTCCAGTCTTTTAAGATGAAAAACAATAAGTATGAAAATGCAGGTCTTAATGATGGGATGAGATAAATTGCTAGGCCCATACTTAACAAGTTAAATAAATTAAGATGAAAAACATTTAAAATAAAAAGAAGAAAGTTTAAGAATAGCAAGAAATTTTTATTTATTTATTTTAATTTAATTAATTAATTAATTTATTTATTTTTATTACTAAATTACTGTACAAGACAGTGAAGATATAGGTGAATGTTGATGAGAGAAATAATAAGTGAAATTACATTAAGTTAGTACAAGAAGTAAAATTAAAGTTAAAAAATTAAAATTAAAAATTAGGTTCAGCTTAAAATTCATGGCGAGAAAAACTCAGAGCAGGTTCTGTGACTCCATCTGTTGGATGGCCTCGCGTTCGGGAAGTGCATTGGGGAGCGTTAAGAAGGGAGATGAAATTCTACCAGTTTAAGGAATCATGGCGGCTCTAGGCCGCTTGCGATGTTTAGCTTTCCTATGATCATAGTCAGGTAATTCGGCTATGATCTGATTAGGTAGGCTATACACCTGACCATAGAATTTGGAAGAAAGCTTAGTGCAAATAATTTTAAATGTATCTATGTTCAAATCCCTTCGAATAATTTTATTGGTTAGATACCTGGGGGCCTGAGCGATCCTCCGGAGAGTTCTGTTGTGAATTTTATTAAGTAGGTCAATGTTAGATTGGGATGCAAACGACCAAATTGGGGCGGCGTACGTTGCAGCGGGCAAAACTACTGCTTTGTACAAGAGCATTTTATTTTTAATGGAAAGATGGGGGCCGTAAAGTAGTGAACGAAGCTCACAGATTCTGGCATTCATACAGTTTTTAATGTTGGTTATATGTTTCCTGAACGTTAATCTCTTATCTAGAGTGATACCTAAGTATTTAACAGAGTCACTCCAGCTAATCACCTCGCCGTATAAGTACAACCGAGGAGGAATTTTAAATGATCGACTAAAATAAATTGCCTGGCATTTGCCAGGGTTTATTTTAATCTTCCAATTATTAAACCAAATTTCCAGAGCAGAAATATGATTTTGAATGTAAGCGCTAACGCTATCTATGTGTGGGGCAGAAGTAAAAATTGCCGTGTCGTCAGCATAAAGTGCAAGTGAAGTTAAATCAGTTTTAGGGATATCATTAATGAAAATATTGAATAAAGTCGGACCAAGAATTGAGCCCTGTTGGACTCCAGCAGTTATTGTTCTGTTGTTAGAATAAGTGTTGTTGACACGGACTTTGAAGGAACGATTGCAAAGGTAGTGTTTTAAAAGATGAATCATTGCATCTGGCACACGGAGCTTAATTAATTTGTAAATGAGTCCCTCGTGCGTGATGCGGTCAAAGGCCTTTGCAATGTCTAAAAAGAGACCTCCAGTTGGTTTTTTGGTTTGCAATCCCTCGCTAGCGAGTTCAACAACCCTAAGCAACTGGTGTGTTGTACTGTGTTTAAGGCGAAAGCCAAACTGCTCTGGCAATAATAATGTCGTTTACGTCTAGGAAAGTCTGTAGGCGGTTGAGTATTACACGCTCGGTGACTTTACTGAGGCAACTTAAAAGACTTATAGGTCGGTAATTTACCGGCATAGTTAAATTACTTTGAGGTTTGGGTATAGGGCAAACAATGGCAGTTTTCCAGTTATTCGGAAAGTAATGAAATTTTAAAATATAGTTTATTATTGCAGTGAAATAAATGAGAATATTTGGAGGTAAACTTTTAATGCATCTATTATTAATTTTATCTATGCCGGGAGCTTTATTATTTTTAAGGTTTTTAATTATTTCTCTAACTTCCGCTATGCTTGTTTTGGGGATGACTGAAGTGATTGGTAAATTCATGAAATCATTAATAGTATCATTAACGTGCGAATCGTGCTCTACGTTCACTAAATCAGAATTTGGAGCAAATTGTTCCTCATACACGGTAGCAAAGGCTTCAGCTTTACCGAAGGGATGAAAGTGCGTCGTTGTGGCTCCTACAATTGGTGGGAAATGATACGCGGACTTACCGCGGAGTCTTCTCTGGAATTTCCAGATCGAATTATCGTCTACGCTAAGTCCGGAGATAAATTCTTCCCAGCGTTTATCTCGATGAACTCGAATTTCTCTCTTGACAGAATTACTGAGAGCAATATACTCTTGCCTAGAGACAGGAGTTCTAAGAAATTGGTATAATTTTCGTGCAGTATTTCGTTTTTTAATTAGAATTTTGATGTGCGAAGGGAGCTCATGAATCCGGGGATTCTTCGCCACCTTCGACGAATTTAGAAGGGCAGAATTTACCTCACTAGTAAGTTTAGTTACTGCATTGTCAATATCAGTAGTGTTACGAATAACGGGGAAAATTAATTTATTACAGGCAAGAGTATCTTGGAACTGCTGCCAATCGGTGTAAGTAGAGGGGGGAGACTCAAGAGTTTCAATTCTCATATCCACGGTCAGTAATACTGGCACATGGTCTGAATCGAAAAGATCAAGAGTCTCAGAAGTTATTTTATAGGGAATATTCTGTGAGAGAGCATAATCGATAACAGAAGGGCTACCGTTATGAGCAAAATGGGTGGGCGAATTTGGATAGTGAATATTTAGATAAGGAATGCTACCGATTAACTTAAGAAGCTCTCTACCTTTCCTATTCACACCTCTGCAGTTCCAAGCAGTATTATGCGCATTGAAATCTCCTGCGATAATACAATTCCTATGAAAGTTAAGAATTTTAGTCAGGCCGGGAGTGGGGAGAGAGTTATTGTTACAGCGAATATAAGCCGAAGTAATTAAAATTTTGGAATTGCTGTCAGGTAAAACCATAACTGAGATAGATTCGAGATCATCCGTAGTAGTAAGTTCGTTGACAACATAGTGATTAATATCACGACGAACGTATATGGCAACACCGCCATTTTGTCTGGATCTAGAAGTAGTTTCACGGTCCCTACGGTAAAGTGAATAATTGCCAATGCTAAATTTGGAATATGATTTCTTGGAAAACATCGTTTCTTGGACGAGCACAATATCAACGTCCGACGTCTCCAAGAAATCGCGAAGCTCGTTAATTTTATTGCCTAGGCCGTTGGCATTCCAATGAATTATTTTAAGCTGAGGTAAGTTACGATAGGGCCTAGCCATGATGGGTTGGAGGATCGTAAAATTCAGCTACAGCTTCAAATATGCTGAGTAACCGCTGGACTGGATCTTCTACGTTTTTTATTATTTCCATAACTTTTTTGAAGAGAGTTATAATATCCGAGATATTGAACTCCTTCATAAACTCTTGCACTAATTTTATTGCTTCGGCAAAAGAGCCGGCATTATTATTTTTATTTTGCCCCTTGCCTTTTCCGCAACGCGGAGTGGGAGTAGGGCGACTCTTCTCACTGGGAGTCGAGGGCGAAGTGGGTTTCTTCGCTTGTACGCTCGTTGTAGTAGATGGAACGGCGGATCCTGGCACCGGCCTATCAAAATTGAGGGTTGGTTTTTGAACCAATGGAGTGCTAGCTGGTATCTCAGGATCCGCTGCGTTAGAGTTTGTAGAGTTTTCCTCCAGCCTTACTTTCCAAGCATTATTTTTCGGGATAGGGGCTGGGATGAATTTAGGTTTTTGCGATTTTACTTGTTTTTTAGGGCGATTTGCTGGGTGCTTGCAGCATCCTTTGTAGTTAGCGGTGTGATTGGAACCACAATTAGCACATTTAAAGTCATCGGGACCCACAGTACAATTTTTTGCACTGTGAGCAGCACCACATTTCACGCACTTTGGAGACAAATTACAATGAACTGAAGAGTGCCCAAATTCCTGGCACCTGTAGCATTGGGCTACCCCTTTGAATCTATAAGGTTCAAATTTGACTGCAAGATACGACAAAGTTTTTATGTCTTGTATTTTATCATTAGCTGGGGATGCCCGCAGGGTGGCCAGGAATAGGGGTATAGGCTGCTTAGTGCGCCTATTTCTTAAATATGCTATTCTCATTGGTTCAAGACCGTGAGATTGGAGTTCTGTGGCTATATCTTCTGCAGTAATGCTGAGAGGAAGCCCACGAATCACATATTTAACTGGCTTGGATCTTTCAAGTCCATCGCACGGGCTGGGATTTTATTTTCTTCTAAATATTTCTGGAGCCGTCTGAACGAGTCAGAGCACTCAGTTGAAATCTTGATTTGGTTTCGTACATATTTGGTACTAATATTGGGAGTTAATTTATGGATTTGATGCAAGATATTCTTGCAATTACTTCCTACTTCAAAAAATAGGTTGTAAGGTTTTTTGAGCTTATTATTTTCATTAGTAACTGGGAGTGTAGTAGAAGATTCTTCCATACGATCCTCCTCGACAGCTAATGCTGCAAATTGGTTTTTAGTGGGAATAGAAATTTCCTCTTGGTTAACATCTTCGGTTCGCTTTCTTTTAGCGTTTCCTATCTCTTCGATAGTAATATTATTGTGTTCGTCGAGGACGAACTTGACGTGAATTTTAGAAAGTAAATTATTAATTTTTTCCTCGCATTTATTAAAATAAAGGGGAAATAAATAAGTTTTTAAGATGGGGCGTACATCAGGGGTGCCTGCAGAAAGGACACAAGATAATGAATTCAAAAACTGCCTCACTTCAGGATCCTGAGCGGCAGCCGACGAGTCACCGAAGAGCACCTCGGTGAAGCCTAAGTAGTCATCCACAACATTAAAGTAATTCCAGCAGACGCCATAATTTGTCGCCAACATCTTTCGGAGCTCAGCAACCGCAGCTCGTACATCAATTGAATCTGAAGTGGAGGCGTCCGTCTCCATGATTCAGTCAATCAGCCACGATCAATACACCAAAACAAATATTAATATTTTGCTACAACGTGACAACAAGCAAAATCAATCAATCAATCTCAATAATGACCAATCAATACCAATACCAATACAATGACCAATCAATACCAATACAAGAAATGAGCTATTGAAGAGTTGACCGGGGTACCTTGGCCGAAGGCCTTATCCCCTGTTGCAAGTTAAGAATTCAAAATCAGGTGTCCAGTCTTTTAAGATGAAAAACAATAAGTATGAAAATGCAGGTCTTAATGATGGGATGAGATAAATTGCTAGGCCCATACTTAACAAGTTAAATAAATTAAGATGAAAAACATTTAAAATAAAAGAAGATAGTTTAAGAATAGCAAGAAATTTTTATTTATTTATTTATTTTAATTTAATTAATTAATTAATTTATTTATTTTTATTACTAAATTACTGTACAAGACAGTGAAGATATAGGTGAATGTTGATGAGAGAAATAATAAGTGAAATTACATTAAGTTAGTACAAGAAGTAAAATTAAAGTTAAAAAATTAAAATTAAAAATTAGGTTCAGCTTAAAATTCATGGCGAGAAAAGCTCAGAGCAGGTTCTGTGAGTCCATCTGTTGGATGGCCTCGCGTTCGGGAAGTGCATTGGGGAGCGTTAAGAAGGGAGATGAAATTCTACCAGTTTAAGGAATCATGGCGGCTCTAGGCCGCTTGCGATGTTTAGCTTTCCTATGATCATAGTCAGGTAATTCGGCTATGATCTGATTAGGTAGGCTATACACCTGACCATAGAATTTGGAAGAAAGCTTAGTGCAAATAATTTTAAATGTATCTATGTTCAAATCCCTTCGAATAATTTTATTGGTTAGATACCTGGGGGCCTGAGCGATCCTCCGGAGAGTTCTGTTGTGAATTTTATTAAGTAGGTCAATGTTAGATTGGGATGCAAACGACCAAATTGGGGCGGCGTACGTTGCAGCGGGCAAAACTACTGCTTTGTACAAGAGCATTTTATTTTTAATGGAAAGATGGGGGCCGTAAAGTAGTGAACGAAGCTCACAGATTCTGGCATTCATACAGTTTTTAATGTTGGTTATATGTTTCCTGAACGTTAATCTCTTATCTAGAGTGATACCTAAGTATTTAACAGAGTCACTCCAGCTAATCACCTCGCCGTATAAGTACAACCGAGGAGGAATTTTAAATGATCGACTAAAATAAATTGCCTGGCATTTGCCAGGGTTTATTTTAATCTTCCAATTATTAAACCAAATTTCCAGAGCAGAAATATGATTTTGAATGTAAGCGCTAACGCTATCTATGTGTGGGGCAGAAGTAAAAATTGCCGTGTCGTCAGCATAAAGTGCAAGTGAAGTTAAATCAGTTTTAGGGATATCATTAATGAAAATATTGAATAAAGTCGGACCAAGAATTGAGCCCTGTTGGACTCCAGCAGTTATTGTTCTGTTGTTAGAATAAGTGTTGTTGACACGGACTTTGAAGGAACGATTGCAAAGGTAGTGTTTTAAAAGATGAATCATTGCATCTGGCACACGGAGCTTAATTAATTTGTAAATGAGTCCCTCGTGCGTGATGCGGTCAAAGGCCTTTGCAATGTCTAAAAAGAGACCTCCAGTTGGTTTTTTGGTTTGCAATCCCTCGCTAGCGAGTTCAACAACCCTAAGCAACTGGTGTGTTGTACTGTGTTTAAGGCGAAAGCCAAACTGCTCTGCAATAATAATGTCGTTTACGTCTAGGAAAGTCTGTAGGCGGTTGAGTATTACACGCTCGGTGACTTTACTGAGGCAACTTAAAAGACTTATAGGTCGGTAATTTACCGGCATAGTTAAATTACTTTGAGGTTTGGGTATAGGGCAAACAATGGCAGTTTTCCAGTTATTCGGAAAGTAATGAAATTTTAAAATATAGTTTATTATTGCAGTGAAATAAATGAGAATATTTGGAGGTAAACTTTTAATGCATCTATTATTAATTTTATCTATGCCGGGAGCTTTATTATTTTTAAGGTTTTTAATTATTTCTCTAACTTCCGCTATGCTTGTTTTGGGGATGACTGAAGTGATTGGTAAATTCATGAAATCATTAATAGTATCATTAACGTGCGAATCGTGCTCTACGTTCACTAAATCAGAATTTGGAGCAAATTGTTCCTCATACACGGTAGCAAAGGCTTCAGCTTTACCGAAGGGATGAAAGTGCGTCGTTGTGGCTCCTACAATTGGTGGGAAATGATACGCGGACTTACCGCGGAGTCTTCTCTGGAATTTCCAGATCGAATTATCGTCTACGCTAAGTCCGGAGATAAATTCTTCCCAGCGTTTATCTCGATGAACTCGAATTTCTCTCTTGACAGAATTACTGAGAGCAATATACTCTTGCCTAGAGACAGGAGTTCTAAGAAATTGGTATAATTTTCGTGCAGTATTTCGTTTTTTAATTAGAATTTTGATGTGCGAAGGGAGCTCATGAATCCGGGGATTCTTCGTCACCTTCGACGAATTTAGAAGGGCAGAATTTACCTCACTAGTAAGTTTAGTTACTGCATTGTCAATATCAGTAGTGTTACGAATAACGGGGAAAATTAATTTATTACAGGCAAGAGTATCTTGGAACTGCTGCCAATCGGTGTAAGTAGAGGGGGGAGACTCAAGAGTTTCAATTCTCATATCCACGGTCAGTAATACTGGCACATGGTCTGAGTCGAAAAGATCAAGAGTCTCAGAAGTTATTTTATAGGGAATATTCTGTGAGAGAGCAAAATCGATAACAGAGGGGCTACCGTTATAAGCAAAATGGGTGGGCGAATTTGGATAATGAATATTTAGATAAGGAATGCTACCGATTAACTTAAGAAGCTCTCTACCTTTCCTATTCACACCTCTGCAGTTCCAAGCAGTATTATGCGCATTGAAATCTCCTGCGATAATACAATTCCTATGAAAGTTAAGAATTTTAGTCAGGCCGGGAGTGGGGAGAGAGTTATTGTTACAGCGAATATAAGCCGAAGTAATTAAAATTTTGGAATTGCTGTCAGGTAAAACCATAACTGAGATAGATTCGAGATCATCCGTAGTAGTAAGTTCGTTGACAACATAGTGATTAATATCACGACGAACGTATATGGCAACACCGCCATTTTGTCTGGATCTAGAAGTAGTTTCACGGTCCCTACGGTAAAGTGAATAATTGCCAATGCTAAATTTGGAATATGATTTCTTGGAAAACATCGTTTCTTGGACGAGCACAATATCAACGTCCGACGTCTCCAAGAAATCGCGAAGCTCGTTAATTTTATTGCCTAGGCCGTTGGCATTCCAATGAATTATTTTAAGCTGAGGTAAGTTACGATAGGGCCTAGCCATGATGGGTTGGAGGATCGTAAAATTCAGCTACAGCTTCAAATATGCTGAGTAACCGCTGGACTGGATCTTCTACGTTTTTTATTATTTCCATAACTTTTTTGAAGAGAGTTATAATATCCGAGATATTGAACTCCTTCATAAACTCTTGCACTAATTTTATTGCTTCGGCAAAAGAGCCGGCATTATTATTTTTATTTTGCCCCTTGCCTTTTCCGCAACGCGGAGTGGGAGTAGGGCGACTCTTCTCACTGGGAGTCGAGGGCGAAGTGGGTTTCTTCGCTTGTACGCTCGTTGTAGTAGATGGAACGGCGGATCCTGGCACCGGCCTATCAAAATTGAGGGTTGGTTTTTGAACCAATGGAGTGCTAGCTGGTATCTCAGGATCCGCTGCGTTAGAGTTTGTAGAGTTTTCCTCCAGCCTTACTTTCCAAGCATTATTTTTCGGGATAGGGGCTGGGATGAATTTAGGTTTTTGCGATTTTACTTGTTTTTTTAGGGCGGTTTGCTGGGTGCTTGCAGCATCCTTTGTAGTTAGCGGTGTGATTGGAACCACAATTAGCACATTTAAAGTCATCGGGACCCACAGTACAATTTTTTGCACTGTGAGCAGCACCACATTTCACGCACTTTGGAGACAAATTACAATGAACTGAAGAGTGCCCAAATTCCTGGCACCTGTAGCATTGGGCTACCCCTTTGAATCTATAAGGTTCAAATTTGACTGCAAGATACGACAAAGTTTTTATGTCTTGTATTTTATCATTAGCTGGGGATGCCCGCAGGGTGGCCAGGAATAGGGGTATAGGCTGCTTAGTGCGCCTATTTCTTAAATATGCTATTCTCATTGGTTCAAGACCATGAGTTCTGTGGCTATATCTTCTGCAGTAATGCTGAGAGGAAGCCCACGAATCACATATTTAACTGGCTTTGGATCTTTCAAGTCCATCGCACGGGCTGGGATTTTATTTTCTTCTAAATATTTCTGGAGCCGTCTGAACGAGTCAGAGCACTCAGTTGAAATCTTGATTTGGTTTCGTACATATTTGGTACTAATATTGGGAGTTAATTTATGGATTTGATGCAAGATATTCTTGCAATTACTTCCTACTTCAAAAAATAGGTTGTAAGGTTTTTTGAGCTTATTATTTTCATTAGTAACTGGGAGTGTAGTAGAAGATTCTTCCATACGATCCTCCTCGACAGCTAATGCTGCAAATTGGTTTTTAGTGGGAATAGAAATTTCCTCTTGGTTAACATCTTCGGTTCGCTTTCTTTTAGCGTTTCCTATCTCTTCGATAGTAATATTATTGTGTTCGTCGAGGACGAACTTGACGTGAATTTTAGAAAGTAAATTATTAATTTTTTCCTCGCATTTATTAAAATAAAGGGGAAATAAATAAGTTTTTAAGATGGGGCGTACATCAGGGGTGCCTGCAGAAAGGACACAAGATAATGAATTCAAAAACTGCCTCACTTCAGGATCCTGAGCGGCAGCCGACGAGTCACCGAAGAGCACCTCGGTGAAGCCTAAGTAGTCATCCACAACATTAAAGTAATTCCAGCAGACGCCATAATTTGTCGCCAACATCTTTCGGAGCTCAGCAACCGCAGCTCGTACATCAATTGAATCTGAAGTGGAGGCGTCCGTCTCCATGATTCAGTCAATCAGCCACGATCAATACACCAAAACAAATATTAATATTTTGCTACAACGTGACAATACAAAATACTAATCCAATACAAATTCAAATACCAATCAATACAAGAAATGAGCTATTGAAGAGTTGACCGGGGTACCTTGGCCGAAGGCCTTATCCCCTGTTGCAAGTTAAGAATTCAAAATCAGGTGTCCAGTCTTTTAAGATGAAAAACAATAAGTATGAAAATGCAGGTCTTAATGATGGGATGAGATAAATTGCTAGGCCCATACTTAACAAGTTAAATAAATTAAGATGAAAAACATTTAAAATAAAAAGAAGAAAGTTTAAGAATAGCAAGAAATTTTTATTTATTTATTTTAATTTAATTAATTAATTTATTTATTTATTTTTATTACTAAATTACTGTACAAGACAGTGAAGATATAGGTGAATGTTGATGAGAGAAATAATAAGTGAAATTACATTAAGTTAGTACAAGAAGTAAAATTAAAGTTAAAAAATTAAAATTAAAAATTAGGTTCAGCTTAAAATTCATGGCGAGAATAAAACTCAGAGCAGGTTCTGTGACTCCATCTGTTGGATGGCCTCGCGTTCGGGAAGTGCATTGGGGAGCGTTAAGAAGGGAGATGAAATTCTACCAGTTTAAGGAATCATGGCGGCTCTAGGCCGCTTGCGATGTTTAGCTTTCCTATGATCATAGTCAGGTAATTCGGCTATGATCTGATTAGGTAGGCTATACACCTGACCATAGAATTTGGAAGAAAGCTTAGTGCAAATAATTTTAAATGTATCTATGTTCAAATCCCTTCGAATAATTTTATTGGTTAGATACCTGGGGGCCTGAGCGATCCTCCGGAGAGTTCTGTTGTGAATTTTATTAAGTAGGTCAATGTTAGATTGGGATGCAAACGACCAAATTGGGGCGGCGTACGTTGCAGCGGGCAAAACTACTGCTTTGTACAAGAGCATTTTATTTTTAATGGAAAGATGGGGGCCGTAAAGTAGTGAACGAAGCTCACAGATTCTGGCATTCATACAGTTTTTAATGTTGGTTATATGTTTCCTGAACGTTAATCTCTTATCTAGAGTGATACCTAAGTATTTAACAGAGTCACTCCAGCTAATCACCTCGCCGTATAAGTACAACCGAGGAGGAATTTTAAATGATCGCCTAAAATAAATTGCCTGGCATTTGCCAGGGTTTATTTTAATCTTCCAATTATTAAACCAAATTTCCAGAGCAGAAATATGATTTTGAATGTAAGCGCTAACGCTATCTATGTGTGGGGCAGAAGTAAAAATTGCCGTGTCGTCAGCATAAAGTGCAAGTGAAGTTAAATCAGTTTTAGGGATATCATTAATGAAAATATTGAATAAAGTCGGACCAAGAATTGAGCCCTGTTGGACTCCAGCAGTTATTGTTCTGTTGTTAGAATAAGTGTTGTTGACACGGACTTTGAAGGAACGATTGCAAAGGTAGTGTTTTAAAAGATGAATCATTGCATCTGACACACGGAGCTTAATTAATTTGTAAATGAGTCCCTCGTGCGTGATGCGGTCAAAGGCCTTTGCAATGTCTAAAAAGAGACCTCCAGTTGGTTTTTTGGTTTGCAATCCCTCGCTAGCGAGTTCAACAACCCTAAGCAACTGGTGTGTTGTACTGTGTTTAAGGCGAAAGCCAAACTGCTCTGCAATAATAATGTCGTTTACGTCTAGGAAAGTCTGTAGGCGGTTGAGTATTACACGCTCGGTGACTTTACTGAGGCAACTTAAAAGACTTATAGGTCGGTAATTTACCGGCATAGTTAAATTACTTTGAGGTTTGGGTATAGGGCAAACAATGGCAGTTTTCCAGTTATTCGGAAAGTAATGAAATTTTAAAATATAGTTTATTATTGCAGTGAAATAAATGAGAATATTTGGAGGTAAACTTTTAATGCATCTATTATTAATTTTATCTATGCCGGGAGCTTTATTATTTTTAAGGTTTTTAATTATTTCTCTAACTTCCGCTATGCTTGTTTTGGGGATGACTGAAGTGATTGGTAAATTCATGAAATCATTAATAGTATCATTAACGTGCGAATCGTGCTCTACGTTCACTAAATCAGAATTTGGAGCAAATTGTTCCTCATACACGGTAGCAAAGGCTTCAGCTTTACCGAAGGGATGAAAGTGCGTCGTTGTGGCTCCTACAATTGGTGGGAAATGATACGCGGACTTACCGCGGAGTCTTCTCTGGAATTTCCAGATCGAATTATCGTCTACGCTAAGTCCGGAGATAAATTCTTCCCAGCGTTTATCTCGATGAACTCGAATTTCTCTCTTGACAGAATTACTGAGAGCAATATACTCTTGCCTAGAGACAGGAGTTCTAAGAAATTGGTATAATTTTCGTGCAGTATTTCGTTTTTTAATTAGAATTTTGATGTGCGAAGGGAGCTCATGAATCCGGGGATTCTTCGCCACCTTCGACGAATTTAGAAGGGCAGAATTTACCTCACTAGTAAGTTTAGTTACTGCATTGTCAATATCAGTAGTGTTACGAATAACGGGGAAAATTAATTTATTACAGGCAAGAGTATCTTGGAACTGCTGCCAATCGGTGTAAGTAGAGGGGGAGACTCAAGAGTTTCAATTCTCATATCCACGGTCAGTAATACTGGCACATGGTCTGAGTCGAAAAGATCAAGAGTCTCAGAAGTTATTTTATAGGGAATATTCTGTGAGAGAGCATAATCGATAACAGAGGAGCTACCGTTATGAGCAAAATGGGTGGGCGAATTTGGATAGTGAATATTTAGATAAGGAATGCTACCGATTAACTTAAGAAGCTCTCTACCTTTCCTATTCACACCTCTGCAGTTCCAAGCAGTATTATGCGCATTGAAATCTCCTGCGATAATACAATTCCTATGAAAGTTAAGAATTTTAGTCAGGCCGGGAGTGGGGAGAGAGTTATTGTTACAGCGAATATAAGCCGAAGTAATTAAAATTTTGGAATTGCTGTCAGGTAAAACCATAACTGAGATAGATTCGAGATCATCCGTAGTAGTAAGTTCGTTGACAACATAGTGATTAATATCACGACGAACGTATATGGCAACACCTCCATTTTGTCTGGATCTAGAAGTAGTTTCACGGTCCCTACGGTAAAGTGAATAATTGCCAATGCTAAATTTGGAATATGATTTCTTGGAAAACATCGTTTCTTGGACGAGCACAATATCAACGTCCGACGTCTCCAAGAAATCGCGAAGCTCGTTAATTTTATTGCCTAGGCCGTTGGCATTCCAATGAATTATTTTAAGCTGAGGTAAGTTACGATAGGGCCTAGCCATGATGGGTTGGAGGATCGTAAAATTCAGCTACAGCTTCAAATATGCTGAGTAACCGCTGGACTGGATCTTCTACGTTTTTTATTATTTCCATAACGTTTTTGAAGAGAGTTATAATATCCGAGATATTGAACTCCTTCATAAACTCTTGCACTAATTTTATTGCTTCGGCAAAAGAGCCGGCATTATTATTTTTATTTTGCCCCTTGCCTTTTCCGCAACGCGGAGTGGGAGTAGGGCGACTCTTCTCACTGGGAGTCGAGGGCGAAGTGGGTTTCTTCGCTTGTACGTTCGTTGTAGTAGATGGAACGGCGGATCCTGGCACCGGCCTATCAAAATTGAGGGTTGGTTTTTGAACCAATGGAGTGCTAGCTGGTATCTCAGGATCCGCTGCGTTAGAGTTTGTAGAGTTTTCCTCCAGCCTTACTTTCCAAGCATTATTTTTCGGGATAGGGGCTGGGATGAATTTAGGTTTTTGCGATTTTACTTGTTTTTTAGGGCGATTTGCTGGGTGCTTGCAGCATCCTTTGTAGTTAGCGGTGTGATTGGAACCACAATTAGCACATTTAAAGTCATCGGGACCCACAGTACAATTTTTTGCACTGTGAGCAGCACCACATTTCACGCACTTTGGAGACAAATTACAATGAACTGAAGAGTGCCCAAATTCCTGGCACCTGTAGCATTGGGCTACCCCTTTGAATCTATAAGGTTCAAATTTGACTGCAAGATACGACAAAGTTTTTATGTCTTGTATTTTATCATTAGCTGGGGATGCCCGCAGGGTGGCCAGGAATAGGGGTATAGGCTGCTTAGTGCGCCTATTTCTTAAATATGCTATTCTCATTGGTTCAAGACCGTGAGATTGGAGTTCTGTGGCTATATCTTCTGCAGTAATGCTGAGAGGAAGCCCACGAATCACATATTTAACTGGCTTTGGATCTTTCAAGTCCATCGCACGGGCTGGGATTTTATTTTCTTCTAAATATTTCTGGAGCCGTCTGAACGAGTCAGAGCACTCAGTTGAAATCTTGATTTGGTTTCGTACATATTTGGTACTAATATTGGGAGTTAATTTATGGATTTGATGCAAGATATTCTTGCAATTACTTCCTACTTCAAAAAATAGGTTGTAAGGTTTTTTGAGCTTATTATTTTCATTAGTAACTGGGAGTGTAGTAGAAGATTCTTCCATACGATCCTCCTCGACAGCTAATGCTGCAAATTGGTTTTTAGTGGGAATAGAAATTTCCTCTTGGTTAACATCTTCGGTTCGCTTTCTTTTAGCGTTTCCTATCTCTTCGATAGTAATATTATTGTGTTCGTCGAGGACGAACTTGACGTGAATTTTAGAAAGTAAATTATTAATTTTTTCCTCGCATTTATTAAAATAAAGGGGAAATAAATAAGTTTTTAAGAAGGGGCGTACATCAGGGGTGCCTGCAGAAAGGACACAAGATAATGAATTCAAAAACTGCCTCACTTCAGGATCCTGAGCGGCAGCCGACGAGTCACCGAAGAGCACCTCGGTGAAGCCTAAGTAGTCATCCACAACATTAAAGTAATTCCAGCAGACGCCATAATTTGTCGCCAACATCTTTCGGAGCTCAGCAACCGCAGCTCGTACATCAATTGAATCTGAAGTGGAGGCGTCCGTCTCCATGATTCAGTCAATCAGCCACGATCAATACACCAAAACAAATATTAATATTTTGCTACAACGTGACAATACAAAATACTAATCCAATACAAATTCAAATACCAATCAATACAAGAAATGAGCTATTGAAGAGTTGACCGGGGTACCTTGGCCGAAGGCCTTATCCCCTGTTGCAAGTTAAGAATTCAAAATCAGGTGTCCAGTCTTTTAAGATGAAAAACAATAAGTATGAAAATGCAGGTCTTAATGATGGGATGAGATAAATTGCTAGGCCCATACTTAACAAGTTAAATAAATTAAGATGAAAAACATTTAAAATAAAAAGAAGAAAGTTTAAGAATAGCAAGAAATTTTTATTTATTTATTTTAATTTAATTAATTAATTAATTTATTTATTTTTATTACTAAATTACTGTACAAGACAGTGAAGATATAGGTGAATGTTGATGAGAGAAATAATAAGTGAAATTACATTAAGTTAGTACAAGAAGTAAAATTAAAGTTAAAAAATTAAAATTAAAAATTAGGTTCAGCTTAAAATTCATGGCGAGAAAAACTCAGAGCAGGTTCTGTGACTCCATCTGTTGGATGGCCTCGCGTTCGGGAAGTGCATTGGGGAGCGTTAAGAAGGGAGATGAAATTCTACCAGTTTAAGGAATCATGGCGGCTCTAGGCCGCTTGCGATGTTTAGCTTTCCTATGATCATAGTCAGGTAATTCGGCTATGATCTGATTAGGTAGGCTATACACCTGACCATAGAATTTGGAAGAAAGCTTAGTGCAAATAATTTTAAATGTATCTATGTTCAAATCCCTTCGAATAATTTTATTGGTTAGATACCTGGGGGCCTGAGCGATCCTCCGGAGAGTTCTGTTGTGAATTTTATTAAGTAGGTCAATGTTAGATTGGGATGCAAACGACCAAATTGGGGCGGCGTACGTTGCAGCGGGCAAAACTACTGCTTTGTACAAGAGCATTTTATTTTTAATGGAAAGATGGGGGCCGTAAAGTAGTGAACGAAGCTCACAGATTCTGGCATTCATACAGTTTTTAATGTTGGTTATATGTTTCCTGAACGTTAATCTCTTATCTAGAGTGATACCTAAGTATTTAACAGAGTCACTCCAGCTAATCACCTCGCCGTATAAGTACAACCGAGGAGGAATTTTAAATGATCGACTAAAATAAATTGCCTGGCATTTGCCAGGGTTTATTTTAATCTTCCAATTATTAAACCAAATTTCCAGAGCAGAAATATGATTTTGAATGTAAGCGCTAACGCTATCTATGTGTGGGGCAGAAGTAAAAATTGCCGTGTCGTCAGCATAAAGTGCAAGTGAAGTTAAATCAGTTTTAGGGATATCATTAATGAAAATATTGAATAAAGTCGGACCAAGAATTGAGCCCTGTTGGACTCCAGCAGTTATTGTTCTGTTGTTAGAATAAGTGTTGTTGACACGGACTTTGAAGGAACGATTGCAAAGGTAGTGTTTTAAAAGATGAATCATTGCATCTGACACACGGAGCTTAATTAATTTGTAAATGAGTCCCTCGTGCGTGATGCGGTCAAAGGCCTTTGCAATGTCTAAAAAGAGACCTCCAGTTGGTTTTTTTGGTTTGCAATCCCTCGCTAGCGAGTTCAACAACCCTAAGCAACTGGTGTGTTGTACTGTGTTTAAGGCGAAAGCCAAACTGCTCTGGAATAATAATGTCGTTTACGTCTAGGAAAGTCTGTAGGCGGTTGAGTATTACACGCTCGGTGACTTTACTGAGGCAACTTAAAAGACTTATAGGTCGGTAATTTACCGGCATAGTTAAATTACTTTGAGGTTTGGGTATAGGGCAAACAATGGCAGTTTTCCAGTTATTCGGAAAGTAATGAAATTTTAAAATATAGTTTATTATTGCAGTGAAATAAATGAGAATATTTGGAGGTAAACTTTTAATGCATCTATTATTAATTTTATCTATGCCGGGAGCTTTACTATTTTTAAGGTTTTTAATTATTTCTCTAACTTCCGCTATGCTTGTTTTGGGGATGACTGAAGTGATTGGTAAATTCATGAAATCATTAATAGTATCATTAACGTGCGAATCGTGCTCTACGTTCACTAAATCAGAATTTGGAGCAAATTGTTCCTCATACACGGTAGCAAAGGCTTCAGCTTTACCGAAGGGATGAAAGTGCGTCGTTGTGGCTCCTACAATTGGTGGGAAATGATACGCGGACTTACCGCGGAGTCTTCTCTGGAATTTCCAGATCGAATTATCGTCTACGCTAAGTCCGGAGATAAATTCTTCCCAGCGTTTATCTCGATGAACTCGAATTTCTCTCTTGACAGAATTACTGAGAGCAATATACTCTTGCCTAGAGACAGGAGTTCTAAGAAATTGGTATAATTTTCGTGCAGTATTTCGTTTTTTAATTAGAATTTTGATGTGCGAAGGGAGCTCATGAATTCGGGGATTCTTCGCCACCTTCGACGAATTTAGAAGGGCAGAATTTACCTCACTAGTAAGTTTAGTTACTGCATTGTCAATATCAGTAGTGTTACGAATAACGGGGAAAATTAATTTATTACAGGCAAGAGTATCTTGGAACTGCTGCCAATCGGTGTAAGTAGAGGGGGGAGACTCAAGAGTTTCAATTCTCATATCCACGGTCAGTAATACTGGCACATGGTCTGAGTCGAAAAGATCAAGAGTCTCAGAAGTTATTTTATAGGGAATATTCTGTGAGAGAGCATAATCGATAACAGAGGAGCTACCGTTATGAGCAAAATGGGTGGGCGAATTTGGATAGTGAATATTTAGATAAGGAATGCTACCGATTAACTTAAGAAGCTCTCTACCTTTCCTATTCACACCTCTGCAGTTCCAAGCAGTATTATGCGCATTGAAATCTCCTGCGATAATACAATTCCTATGAAAGTTAAGAATTTTAGTCAGGCCGGGAGTGGGGAGAGAGTTATTGTTACAGCGAATATAAGCCGATGTAATTAAAATTTTGGAATTGCTGTCAGGTAAAACCATAACTGAGATAGATTCGAGATCATCCGTAGTAGTAAGTTCGTTGACAAAACATTATGATTAATATCACGACGAACATATATGGCAACACCGCCATTTTGTCTGGATCTAGAAGTAGTTTCTTCGCTCCCTCGGTAAAGTGGAATAATTGCCAATGCTAAATTTGGAATATGATTTTTGGAAAACATTAGAGTGCTACGTTAACGTCTCAGAAACGTTAGTTACGGAAAACGTTAGAGTTTGTAGAGTTTTCCTCCAGCCTTACTTTCCAAGCATTATTTTTCGGGATAGGGGCTGGGATGAATTTAGGTTTTTGCGATTTTACTTGTTTTTTAGGGCGATTTGCTGGGTGCTTGCAGCATCCTTTGTAGTTAGCGGTGTGATTGGAACCACAATTAGCACATTTAAAGTCATCGGGACCCACAGTACAATTTTTTTGCACTGTGAGCAGCACCACATTTCACGCACTTTGGAGACAAATTACAATGAACTGAAGAGTGCCCAAATTCCTGGCACCTGTAGCATTGGGCTACCCCTTTGAATCTATAAGGTTCAAATTTGACTGCAAGATACGACAAAGTTTTTATGTCTTGTATTTTATCATTAGCTGGGGATGCCGCAGGGTGGCCAGGAAATAGGGGTATAGGCTGCTTAGTGCGCCTATTTCTTAAATATGCTATTCTCATTGGTTCAAGACCGTGAGATTGGAGTTCTGTGGCTATATCTTCTGCAGTAATGCTGAGAGGAAGCCCACGAATCACATATTTAACTGGCTTCGGATCTTTCAAGTCCATCGCACGGGCTGGGATTTTATTTTCTTCTAAATATTTCTGGAGCCGTCTGAACGAGTCAGAGCACTCAGTTGAAATCTTGATTTGGTTTCGTACATATTTGGTACTAATATTGGGAGTTAATTTATGGATTTGATGCAAGATATTCTTGCAATTACTTCCTACTTCAAAAAATAGGTTGTAAGGTTTTTTGAGCTTATTATTTTCATTAGTAACTGGGAGTGTAGTAGAAGATTCTTCCATACGATCCTCCTCGACAGCTAATGCTGCAAATTGGTTTTTAGTGGGAATAGAAATTTCCTCTTGGTTAACATCTTCGGTTCGCTTTCTTTTAGCGTTTCCTATCTCTTCGATAGTAATATTATTGTGTTCGTCGAGGACGAACTTGACGTGAATTTTAGAAAGTAAATTATTAATTTTTTCCTCGCATTTATTAAAATAAAGGGGAAATAAATAAGTTTTTAAGATGGGGCGTACATCAGGGGTGCCTGCAGAAAGGACACAAGATAATGAATTCAAAAACTGCCTCACTTCAGGATCCTGAGCGGCAGCCGACGAGTCACCGAAGAGCACCTCGGTGAAGCCTAAGTAGTCATCCACAACATTAAAGTAATTCCAGCAGACGCCATAATTTGTCGCCAACATCTTTCGGAGCTCAGCAACCGCAGCTCGTACATCAATTGAATCTGAAGTGGAGGCGTCCGTCTCCATGATTCAGTCAATCAGCCACGATCAATACACCAAAACAAATATTAATATTTTGCTACAACGTGACAACAAGCAAAAGCAATCAATCAATCCAATGACTAATGAATAATCAATCAATGACCTAATGACTAATGACCACTAATCTGTTTGTTGATTGCTTGCTTATTACCTCTTTTGAGAAAAAAAAAATTATGGAAGTAAAATAATGTTTGCTTTTATATGTAAGGTAAGTAGCAATTTTGCTATTGTTTCTCCTATTATTTCATGAGCTGTTTTCTAATTAAGTATATCATAAGAATGATGGTAATTCTTAAGTTCGACACTTTAGAATGGTTCAAATGTTTTGTTATTAGTATGTGCTTTGTATCATATTGTATATTATAACTGTCGTTTTAAAAATAAGTTTCGTTTTATTGTTAGATCTCATTAAGAAGTTTATAATTATATAATACAACATTTAATATCCGTAAGTTAAATGTATTCAAAGTTATGTTAAAGTTTCGTTTTTGCTGTGTATTGCAACTTGGCTATTGTTGATAACTCACAAATTACAATTTCTGTTTTATCCTAAAGGAAAACTATTTATTATTACCACAATAAAAGATTAATGTATCCTTACTTCATTGATTTATAATGTGGTTTTAAGGGGCTTTATTAATAAAAGTTGATGTACAACTTCTTTCCCATACCACAACAGCAACTGGGAAATTTCTATGTAGAATAAATGTTATCTACCGTTTAAATTGTTTCTGATTTATAAACTTCATATTTTTTACGTTCTGAGCTCTTTTTCCAGATTTTCATATTAACTTTCTACAATTTAAAATTTTGAATGTCGAAACGTAAAGAAGACATATATGTAACAAAAATTAAACTACCAAAAGAAAATTTATAAATGTAAGAAAAAAATTAATCTAAAGTAATCAACAGAAGCAATGTTTTTACACATTTTTATTATAAAAATATAACCTTTATTCAATGCTGTATTATTTTATAACAAGTTAGTTCTCATATAACCTGTAGAAAAGTTGTTAAATAAACATGCTTAAAGTTTTTGAACAGTTATGTCCAACAGCCAAAAGTAGAAAAATCCCATCTAAATACAATTTGCAAGCTGTTAAAATTATATAAATAAATTTGAATTAATAGATGCTTTAGGTAGATGAACTTATAAAAAACTGTATTTACACTTAAAATTACGTTTATGCATTCAGATATTTACAAATGTTTTATTAAAATATAACAGCAATTTTATAGCAAATGATAATCAACTCAGTCACTTAACCATATCTTTAAAAATGTAATAGATTATATAAATAGGTCTTCTAAATTATGTTTGCATGATTGTTTACTTCACTTCAAAAATATAATTTTAACTATTTATAAAATATTTCTGAATAACTACTCTAAAAAAGTGACTGAAAAATATATTGAAGAAGTTAAGGAAAAAACCAATAAGAGAAAAAATAAAAAAAAAAATTCTTAAATATTTCTTGTAACAATGTTTTTACTTTTTTTTCTCTGTACACTATTGAATTATGTTTCATTGTTTATGTAGTACAAATCAGTATCAGATGTTATACGTAAATAAAACTGTAAAAATTTTGCTTCAGCATAATATTTTTGTATGAGTTTGTGAAATTTGTCAGTGATAAATTGTTCTATGATTTTATACTAAGGCAGTGTTTTTTAACACTGCCTTTAATATAATCCTTAAGGATTTTATTTATTTTAACTTTAATGTGATCCGCAAAGGATCGTATTTTATGAATAAAGATTAAGACATTTTATTTCCATGGGACCATTTAATAAAAGGTAAGTAAAAAGAAAAAAAAAAGATGCCAGTTGTGTAATTTTTTGCAAATGTAATTTCTTTGCTTAAAATTTTATCTATGTATCATATCTGTTTTCGTGTAGTGTATGAAGTTATTTTGGTAACTAAAATTTAAATATAAATTGACACACAAATAAAATATCTATAGCAAAATAATTTTCTACTAATAAATATTCAAGTTAGTGAAATAATTGAATATCCTTAGTTTATTTTTTGAAAAAAATATTTTGATGAGTAGTAAAAGACATAACACAATTTACTTGCGTATTGGAGGGAAAAAAAAAAAGCCTTCGTCCGCCGCCATTTTTATAAGTGCGCAGGCCTTCAATAGATGGCTGTGGTATGTTTAGGCCTTCTCTCTTTAGGAGATGTTGGGTAGACGCTGCATAGGAAATGAGAGGGCAAGGAAACTTATATACACGAGCAACTTGTTATCTATGCTTAAACAGCTGTTTCGAGCAATTCGAGGGTATAAAAGTCTTTTGGCTGCTCGAAACTTTTTCCGAATGTCAGTAACATGGTGTTTCCGGGTCAAACTTTTATCCAGGGTAACACCAAGGTACTGAACTTTGTTATTTCCTGAGGTTGATGGTTCTGTCCCTGGCGAAGTCATAGACTTTTTACAATTCTCTTAAAAATACGTTTTTAGGTTTTCATGCCTAAGTTTTTGTATTTTGCTGTTTTTATTTGTGAAGTACCGTTTTCTGTACTTTTAGGCTATTTTTTCTCATTCCCCCCCCCCCCCATATTTTGGGTTTCGTATCATTCCGCTACTTTGCTCTCGTTTATTTTAAACTTTGCGTAATGTTCTATCTTGTTTTAAAGTCATTAAAAATTAAAATTTTGTAAAATACAAAAATATATCTTTGTTAGTGTCATTAGTTTTTGCTTACTTTTAATATTTTTTGTAACAAGTTGAATTTGTTATATTCCCTTTAACTTTTATGAATTTTTATAATTTCTGAGATTCAAGTTGTATTGAATACTGTGCATTGCTGTTAACTATACCGACTGGTCATTGTCAAGGTTCCAGTCCTTCCAGGTTTATCCCCTAATTAGACAACACGTTGGTTATTCATAATTTTTTATGAGAACTTTCTCACCTCCTCGCTTCCTTGTGAGCTGAGTGTATTAAATTGTTGCTTGGATTACTTTTTGCCTAGAGGCCTAAATTGATGTTTTGATCTGTTTTACGTTCGGAGGTTAAAGTGAAGACTTTCCACTTCGCTAGGTACTCCTTTAAACCAAATTACCTTGATCTTGATTTAACTTTGTTAGACCTGGGGAAGTCAGTGTTCCAGATTTAATGTTATTATTAATATAGGAAGATGAGCGTTTGCTGGTATACATGACATCGATGCACTTCTCGATGTTTAAAGCAATTTTTCCATCTGGAGAGTCACTTGGTTATAATAGCGTTGTGTTTGTTAATGACGATGATGGAATAGTTGAGATTTTTGTTAGTCCTGAAAAGAGCTGTATCCTCTGCAAAAATGGCAATGTGGGTGTGCGAGTATTGAGGGATATCGTTGATATATAAATTAGAAGGCATAGGGCCAATTACAGAGCCTGGAACACCACTGATAATATTACATATGTGGGAGAGAGTAGTCTTGGTAGTAGTTTTAAACGTATTTATTCTTCCATTATTTTTTGGGTTCCATATCTTTCAGCTATCTTGCTACACAATTCTTTTTTGATTCATTGTGTGTTTTCTTGTGCTCGTCTTATAAAAAATATAAAAACCAAGAAAAATATTAAAATATCTTTAAAAACCAAATAAAAATTTTATAATTTTATAAAATAAAATAAAAATATCTTTTTGTCATTTTATGTTATTATTTTTTTTACTTACCTGGAGTTATATTTTACTCTTTGTTTTTATGTTTAATTGTAGCTTTCAACTTATCGTATCTCTTTTAACTCCTACTGTGCTCAATAGATGGCGCAACTTATAATTCCATTTTTACCTTTCTGTGCTCTGGCCGAGTGCAACTTCGATTACATGCTGTTGTTTTGTCATTGTTCAAAGAACAGAATGAGTACATTTAATCATTCAACGCGTTGTTTTTCACATATGTATTCTTTTGTAAACGATTTCCTTACCTATATGCTTTTTTTACTTTCGTTTTCAAAAGGCCGCTATAAGCGTACTAAATTCTGGTTTCTCAGAACGCCAAATTCTAGAACCCTATTTTCTGGCAAACCTTGCTCTTCTTTTCGGGCTCTCCCCCCCCCCCCTAAAAAAGGTGAGGGTGTCAATCAGCGACTTTAATTTATGATATTGAGGGAAACGACACGTGATTTGAATATCTGACCCTTATTGGTTCCTGTAACTAACAATACTCTAAGACCGCCGAATTTGGATTTTCTAGCGTCTATTTCAAGTTTTTGTCCATTTCGGCTGTGCTCTGGAGATTTGTCCATTTTGCCTGAGCTCTTCTGGTATTTATTTTAGTTTTTTAAATTTAATACTGGAGCTCACATCCATACAATTGAGGGCTTGTGGAGCTCAATTAAGAGATCCTTCCGCACAGTTCGTAAGTGTGAAAATCAATTTGATTCCTACCTTCGTGAATTTATGTGGAGGAAAATGAAGGAAAATCCGCAAGATGCTTTTTAGGATTTTTTAAATCAGATTAAAGTGTATATCCACCAACAACTCAGGATACTTAAATTAGGTTAGCATGTTGTTTATTTTATATTTTATGCTTAATTGTCGAAGAGTAATAAGTGACGTTATATTTCACATTTATATTTTTTTATTTACTGCTTTTTGAACTTTATTCAAAATTGTGTCTTAATTTAATACAAAATGAAGAAGAAATATTTTTAAACTATATTATTTTATAGTGTACTACATTGTTAAAAGTGATACGCTAAGTAATAAAAGAAATGTTTATTACTTATAATTTTATTACGACCCTCTACCGTTATTGTTACGGAAGATCAAGGGGAGCTTTACCTCACTTAGATAAGAAAAATTATTTCACTCCCTTACTATCTTCAGAATTTTAAGCTAAAAAATTATTATTTATTTAAAAACATTTACTCCGTTCGGGTTAGCGCTTTATTTATTTTATTTATATTTTATTTCCATTTTAAGCAAATAATTTCTAGAAGTAATTTGTACCGTACTTTATAACTTTTTAATCTTTTGATAGTTTTAAAATAATTTCATTACATAGCAACCGTATTTTATAAATATAATTAATATTTTATAAGCATAATTGCCTAAATATAACCAATGCTTATATTTTGCTTAATTTGCACTTACTGCAAAAATTCTGCGCTGTTTATATTAATAAACAATAAAAAAAATAAATAAATAAATAAACAGTACAAAAGTGCCTTTAAATACATTAAAAACTCAAATTTAAATTTGTATTCTTCTTAACAAAATTTCCCTAAAAAAATTTTTTTTTCAAAATATGCTTTGAAATTGGGTATAAACTTAATACACAAATTGTAAACAACACTTGGCGACAATTCGGCGATCACTTGTACAAAAATAGAGCCAAAAACAAGGCGGCGGGACTTGGAAATTTACCCAAACTCGTTTTCTTGTCTCAATAAATTAAGTTTTTGATCTTTATTCGTTCGGGGATTTGAAGTAGTGTATTTGTCGCTGCTAATTACTCCGTAATAACCAATGACCTTGACTTTAGTAGAACCACATAGGACCACATATTAAAACTCGTGGTTTTAGGTTGTAAGGGGTTCCTGGACCGAAGGCCTTATCCCCAATTAAAGAGAACTATTAATTTATGAAAAAGAGTCCTTCTTTTGAGTAATATCACAATTATATAAACAATGCAGGTCTTTCAATTACACAAACACACACATATTAGGTTAAGTTAAATTAAATTGGCCAAAATCAATTAAAATAATAATTAAGCATAATAAAATAAAATAAAAGACAAACTAGTAGAAAGTTTAAGGATATCAACATAAATAGAAAGTTTATGGATAGCAAAATTAAAAAAAAGTTTAAGGATAGAAAAGGATAGTTTTGATTTTATAAAATTTTATAATGTTTTTTTTCCATTATTAAAAAAGACAAGAGAAGCACGAAGTTCTAGCACAATTCACATAAAAAATGCATATTGCAAGTGGAAAGGAAGAATGCAAAAATGCTGTAAAAGATAGATCATAGAGCCTGAGTCCTCGCAGCCTAAGCCTTTCATCAGCAAAGTAGCTGAACCTGGTCTGTCCTATGCGGCAGCCACCTCTCCTACCAAGGATGCTCCCCCCGTGCCCTCTAAAAATTCGTTGACCCCCAGTTGTGAGACAGATGTCGACTTCTTAAAATATCTTGTTACCCTTGAGGCTAACTACGATAAAAAAAACTTCTGCTTGCAGCATTTAAAGCTGCACTCCCTGACCTATATGCTGCTTCGCACCCTATGGACAGGGTTTTCATAATTTATCAGAGTGTTGTTACACTCTCGGCCTAGTGCACTTCGGTACACTCTTTTTATGTTAGGGACTTGTACCCCCTGTTTTTTTTTCCGGCTTTGTGTTCGATGTTTCTAACTTGAACGCTCTTAATATTGGCTTCTGGAATGCTAATGGGCTTCATCCCAAAATTTCACAGGTCAGGCAGTTCATTTGTGACAATAACTTTGACGCGTTTTTTAGTCTCGGAGACTCACCTCTCCCAGGGTATTAACTGTCATATTGTGAACTACGAATTTTACCATGACGACAGGCCTCGTAGTTGCAATAATGCTGTTTGGGGTGGCACTGGGATTTACCTCAAAAACACTATTTCGCATGTTAGGATCCCTACCCCTCGGCTTCAAAATTGGGTGAAGCCACTATTGTTGAAATTCATATTCCAAATTTACCTAAATTTGCGCTGACAGCTATTTATGCTAGACATGGTAGAAATACTCTGCTGGTCCCAGATATCGAAATTCTTACCAAAAATTATCCTAAATTTTATTATTGCGGGTGACTTTAATGCTCACCACTATTCTTGGGGGTGTCGCTAATTTTGATCATCGCGGTTCCAAACTTCATCGTTGGGCAGATAATACTTTGGCTCAAATTATCGCCCCAAATTCTTCTACCTATATTGGCCATCCTTATTCTATAATTGATTTTGCCATCACCCGCAATTTCCCTTATCCCCACGAAATTTCTACTGGTAACGATCTTTCGTCTGATCATCTCCCTGTTGTGCTGGTGTTTAATATCAGTGGGATTGACAATCGCTCGCCTTTCACCCTCCGTACCAACTGGGAGGACTACGAGCATATTCTCAGCACGAAAGGTTTTCCTTTCCACTCCATCGACTCTCCTGAGTCAGCTGAGGATGCGGTTTGAAAGTTTCGAGATTTTATTCTCGCTGCTTACGCCGAAGCTACCAAGCCTCATGTCAAGACCATTGATTATTATCGCCTTCCTAGTCACATCAGGTGTTTAATCAACGAAAGAAACTCCGTTAGGAGGGAGTGGCACAACTCTCGTGATCCCGATCTCAAAGTTTCTCTCAATCGTTTGCAATCCCTGGTCCGGAAAGACATCAGAATCTGCAGTAGAGAACGCTGGAATACTTATGTTGAGTCGTTAACGGCTTCTGACAACAGCATTTGTAGGGCAGCCTCACGTCTTCGTAGGTCACGCACACACATTCCGTCCCTTAATGGACCCAATTCGGTAGTTCATTTAAACTCTAATAAGGCTGAGCTTTTAGCCGACAGTCTTAGAAGTCAGTTCACTCCCAATTCAGACATTTATGATGAAAATACTTTACTTAACGTTAACTCTGTTGTTGAACAGTGTTTAAACTCTTCTACAGACAACACTCTCACTCCTACGTACCCCTCTGAGATTCTCATCTACCTGAGGAAACTCAAAAAGAATAAGGCTCCTGGTGTTGATTTTGTCTCCACTAATATGCTTATCCATCTTCCAGCTAACTTTTTAATCTCCCTCACCTTCATTCACCGCCTTTTGTACTATAAACATTAAATTCCTGTTAAAATTAATTATTGCATATAAAAAACGAAAAAAAAATTATCACAACTGGACATTTTTAAACATAAATAGAAATAATAACAACAATATTCTAGTGTAATTTTAAAAAACTGTTTGTTTATGTCCACAGTCAACTAAACTACTGTGTATTTATATTTACATTGACATAAACATAGAAATGAAGTATGTCGTGTTAAAAAGACTGGAAAGAGCAGGAAGCTATTAGTTTTCTCACGATATAAACCAGTGTTTCTCAACCTTTCTTGTTCATGACCTAATTTTGACTTTTTAAAATCCTAATTACCCCTATATAACATAATGTTTAATTTTAATAATTTGAATTGTTCACTTACGGAGCTTAAATTTTAGGTTCAAAAATTAAGTCATCCAGAATTTGTTAACCAATCACTTTAAGTAAGTTCTTATAAGTAATAGTTGAGACTGAAATAGAAACGATTTTGTGTTATGGACACACGAATCCACCATCTTATCACCTTCTTTCATCTTTTAGTTGTTTTTGTTGGATGAAAAATTGTTGAAAATCAGCGGCAACCCCGTGAAGCGGCAATTTATCGCCAAATCTGTAAACTCTCTAATCCTTCTCTCTCTATTTTTTCAGATGTAGTTTTGTTCCGTCCCATGCTGGTAGCTGTTTTTATGTGATGTAAATTTGTAACTTTTTCGTTTCGTAATTAAATGTTTTTATATATCATAATTTAAATAGTTTCATGGTACCGATCACATGCTTATTAGCTTATAACAAGTTCCCGGTGTTTCTCAAAGAGATCGAAACCGGAATCTACAATAAAAGGTAAGTGAACAATTTTCACTACCTTGATTTTCTGCCTACCGACGGTATATAAATCCAACAGATTATGAGACTGAATTGCTATTAAAACAATTTGATAAATGAGTACTGAAACTATAATTTCCTAATCCATTTACTAATGTATATATATTGAAATACATCTTCTTGAATAGTAATCTAAAAACAGAAACGAAAGTAAACATGTTACATTCAAGTCAAACACAAATAGTTAAACTGAATTCCAGTAACTATTCGACATGGAAATTTAAAATGGAAATGTTACTGATTAAGGAAGATCTATTTGATGTCATTGAAAATGACCCTCCAGATCCCTTAACGGAAAAATGGAACAAACGTGAAAGACAGTGTCGCACTATGATTAATTTGTTCATTGAAGATA
>JAGEOH010000689.1:7500-32529 GCA_032207245.1 Pardosa pseudoannulata | reverse complement strand
GCCAGAATTTTTAGAATAATGAGTGGGGGATTGAGGGGCAAGAATATCTATTTCACTATTGTCAGCTAAGTTAGAAATTAGAAGGCCATATTCATTGTTCTGGGGGCAATTTCAGTCAATGTGGGTAGCGTTAAGATCTCCAAAAATTAGGGTATTATCATTTAAATTAATTAGGATGTTAAGATCGTATTTTACATCATTAATATTATGGCAAGGGGAATATAAGTAGAGATAATAGTATAACTGGGCAGTTAGGAAATTTAACGTTGATAGCATTGGCATTAATAATTTTGAGGTCTGGGATCACCGTTTCATGGTGCGGGATAGATCTCTTAATAATGATGGCAGCACCCCTCATAGCATGATTTGAATTAGGGAAGTCATACCTATATGTGTGGTAGTTTAAGATATTTAATTTATCCCTTGGTCTAAACTTGGTTTCTTGAAGGAGGACAATATCGGGAGAATGCTCATTTATAAATTCACGGAACTCGTGTAAATTCGATCTGATACTATTACAATTGCATCATGCGAAGACTGAGAGTGATGAATATATATATATATATATATATATATATATATATATATATATATATATATATATATTGTCTTAGACAATAGAAATATTGCATGGATCAGGTGAAAGAAGAAAATAAACATATACTTTGTTTCATTTGACTAATTTGTTTAAATTTCGGAGAGTTTTCAATAATATGCATTTTGATGAGGTATGCAGTGAAAAGATTTAAATCTTTTTAAGTAACATGTGAAAATTTAAATTTATGTATCCTTTTAATACGTTAAATTAAGAAATTATTTCTTGTTTTTTATGTAATCAACACATTCATTTATATATGCTTGTGTTTTCATTATTATAATTTTTATTTTAAATTTGCAACGTGTACGTTTTTAGAATATTTTATGTGAAGTTCAGAATTTTTTATGTTTTCCAATTTAGAATCCCGTATGCAACCAAGTACCCCAGAATCAGAGACGTAGGAAGGAAAGTATTTGTTAGTGCCTTGTTCACCGGATATCAGCAATGACAGTGTGAAAAAAACAGGACCCTTGTCATTATCGGTATGTTTGCTCAGAATTTATAAAATACTGTTTTTATAAGAAAAAATTTTCTGTAGAAATAATTTGCAAACTGTATTCATTTTACAGGATGACATATAATTCTTTGATATTTCATTGAATTTAATCGAAAAGCAAACTAGTAGTCTCAAATTTTGTAACAGATGGATAAATTCATTAAAAGAAAGATTGCGGTACGAAGCAATTTGTCCAGAAACTACTAACTCTTACAGAGTGACTCTTCGAAGACAGAACACAGAGATGTTAGTTGTTATCAAAATAAGTAAGTATTTATAAAAAAAACTTTGTTAATTATTAATATATGAATAATTTTTAAGAAAAATGAAATTTTTATAACTCAATGGGAGATTGGAATAATAATTATTATTATGTTTATTTAAAGTAGAGGAATTAAATCTTGATATTTCAGCTATTTATTTTTTTCCAATCGACTAATTCCACGAGTTGGGAAACTAGAGCCTGCAGTCCATTATTAATGCGCGAATAAATTTTGTGTGTCTATCCGACCCCTTTCAAAAGTATGTAAAATTATATTTAGGTCTATTGAATCCTCCATTTTCGCACCTTTATTATTATTGATTCATTGCGCACTCTATATTACGGAAAATCTTATTACAATAGCTTTTTACGCTACCGATCTACAACGCTGCTACTCAAAGATGATATTATAACAGTGAAAACTATGTTTTGAAAGTCGATTTTTAGAAAACAGAAATCTTATATGCAGAGAATTTTTACCTTTTATTATTTCCTGGTACGGAATGAAGAAAATATTAAAATCGCAAAAAAATTTCCTTGTAGAATGAAAGATCTGTATAACAAAAAGGCTTATTATAACGAGTATTAATTCTAGTATAGCAAAACATCTGCCATTTCGCTTGAAACCAAAACAAAACCACGGATACTAGGAAAAACGAAACCTACATTCAATCTTATAATATAATCTAAACTGTATGCTCATTTTCAAAATTAAGAGAATTTGGATATTTTGTTGAATTTTATGAAAACAACTGAACAAAATTTAAAATCACTGCTTTGACACAACAGTGAAAATCTTGTACGTTGAATGTGTAAACGTACCCTTGTGTGTTATTAGAGTCAGTAGAGGCTTTATAAGCTCGCGTAACAAAACACGCGTTTCGTTCGCTAGCACAGTTCTCCGAATTTCTTGGTAGTTTTTGCTGCAATAGATTAAATTCAAATTTTAACAGAGTAAAGATTCAATCCATGTGATCGAGTGGTACGTTGAAGTCAAGTAAATCAATTTTCACAGCACACAGACCTTTATTATATACAGCAACCTTTTAGGTACATTTCACAGCACACAAACATGTTTTATACACAGCAACTTTTTAGGTACATTTCACACAAAAAAAAAATAATCCATCCGTTCCTCGCAGGCCGCTCTCCACGCTTTTCTGTTGCCAACCGCCAAAACTGAAATTTTTGAGAGTTCGGCTTTGAACCCTATACGTCCCTCCAAAGAAAGCACATTCGTCGCCTTAGCGACAATACTGCTCCGCAAACCTGTCAAAGAGATAAACCAAACAAAGCAAAAGGAAAAACAAACAAAAATCACACAGGCAGAGGGGCTCATATATATGTAGCTCCCCAATTAGCACATAATTAATCTATAAACTTTACAAGTTAATAATATTAAGTTGTAATATCAATAATATAAATCTACACACGCAAAATATTTACTGGGTATAAAAAAAAATATTTATATAGAAAATAAACATTTACTTTCTAATTGCTATTCTAAATAAAGCATCGGCATTTCCATGGCAGGAACCTTTACGATATGTTAAAGTCATATTGTATCTCTGCAAAGCCAAAGCCCATCTTGAAAGTTTTGCACTATGAGGCACACTGCTTGTAAGATAACTCAGCGGGTTATGGTCCGACACAATTTGTACTTGGGCACCAAAAATCCACGTGTCATATTTCTTTAATGCTTCTAAGACACAAAATGCTTCCCTTTCTATCGTGGACCATCTTGTTTGACAAGCAGTCAATTTTTTACTGAAAAAGGCAATAGGCATTTCTTTGCCATTATCTGAAGTCTGTACCAAACAAGCTCCTATAGCTGTAGCTGAGGCATCAGTATATAACTGAAATGGTTTATCTAAGTCCGGTGTATGTAAGGAAGGCATTTTTGTAAGCTCACGCTTAAGCTGTTGAAAAGATTTCTCGGATTCATCATCCCACGGAATGTTTTTGGGGATGCTTTTCTTTGTTAAATTTGTTAGAGGCAAAACTTTTTCGAAAAAATTAGGTATGTAGTCTCTATAGTACGAGGCTAGACCTAATAGACTTCGGACTTCCCTTTTCGTGGATGGTCTGGCCAAACTATGAATAACCTCTACTTTCTCGGGATCTGGAGTATGTTTTCCAGAACCTATTATGTGCCCTAGGAGTTTCACGTGACGTCTGCCGAAATCACATTTCTCAAGGTTTGCCAGCTTCTCTTAATGTAAGCAAAACTTGGTTGAGGTGAAAAAGATGATCAGTCCAAGAATCTGAAAATATAGCAACGTCATCAATGTACGAACGGCAGTATTTTGTCGTGCCAATACTTTGTCCATCGACTTCTGGAACGTGCTTCCGGCATTTTTCAAACCAAAAGGCATTACCTTCCATTGGTAATGCCCGGAATGAGTAACGAATGCGGTGAAAGCCTTATCTTCACATTTCATAGGGATCTGCCAATACCCTTTTGTAAGGTCAATTACTGTTATGAAATTGGTTTTTCCTATCTCAAACAAAAGTTCTTTAGCTATTTTCATAGGATATGCACCAGGAATAGTGAAACTGTTTAAAAGTCTATAGTCCACACATAGCATGATGCTACCGTCTTTTTTCGCCACACACACGACTGGGTGGGCCCATTCACTGGCACTTGATTCACTAGGATCCCATTCTAAGAGCTCTTTCACTTGTCGATCAACTTCATCTTGCAATCGGTTGGGAACACGATAAGGTCTAAGTTTCTTGGGAAAACAGTCTGCTGTGACTTTAACACTAGATTGCCCGAGATTTCTTGTATACCTATATTGCCCAAAAAAAGTCAAAATGACTGCATTGTGAAAAAATAACAAATATGTAAAGAAATTTGTTTAAAATTAATTTTTAATATTATATAATAAAGGAGGGCGGAAGTAACTACAATTATTCATAAACTCATTTATATGTTATAGAAAAAGTCATCAAATTCTAAGAAATTGTGTCATTATATTTCATAATTGCTTTTCTAATTGAAATTAAAAAACAGTCAAAATGACTGCCTTGGGCAATCTAGTGTTAATAGCACGACCGTCTACTTTAGCATGTCCAGGTGTTGTATTAAAAACATCTATGAATCTTTTTAAAACTTTCGACAAATATCCTCTTTGCTCAACCGTCAAACCTTCTTGTCCCTTATTTAGCAGCCTGTCAATGTCTTTAACTGATAAGTTCAGTTTATCAGCAGGAGCATAATGAAGGTCTCCAAAGTCTTCGTCTTGTTCGAATACAAGACCAACATAATTCACTCGAGCAACGTAAGGTCGTAGTTTGTTGATGTGTAGCTCGCGAATGCTTCCATCTTCCATCTCAACTTTGGCTGAATGAGTCCTAGTCATTTG
Organism: Pardosa pseudoannulata; assembly: GCA_032207245.1. Lineage (NCBI taxonomy): Eukaryota > Metazoa > Arthropoda > Arachnida > Araneae > Lycosidae > Pardosa > Pardosa pseudoannulata. The sequence continues at coordinate 27,805 of JAGEOH010000689.1, read as the reverse complement.
AATTACTGTGGCGGGTCCTTTCCAAGTATTAAGAAGTTTATGTGATGAGGATGGTATTAATACGAGCACCTTATCACCAACTTTGAATGATTTTTCTTTTGAGCGAAGATTGTAATGAGACACATAAGTGTCTTGGGAAACTTTAGAATTTTCTGTTGCCAGTTTATGAGCGTCCTTAAGTTTAATAATTAAATCTTGTAAATAAGTCTCTATTGGTTTAGATGCGCTAATTGGAATGGTTTCCTAGCCTGTCCACGAATCTTTCAATAAAACTAATGGTCCGGGAGGCAACCTTCCATAAACTAGTTGAAATGCGGAAATACCGGTAATATTGTGTCGAATTTCACGATAAGCAAATAATAAATATGGCAGGTGTAAGTCCCATTCTCTACTGTGCTGTTGTATATTTTTGTTCAATATATCCTTGAGAGTTCTATTCCACCTTTCAACGGCACCCATACTTTCGGGATGACCAGGTGTCGAAAATCGCGGCGAAACCCCGATTACCTTTAAAAATGCTTGGGTTAACTTCGACGTGAAGTTGGTTCCCTTGTCGGTACATATCAGTCTTGGAAACCCTGTTTGTACGAATATTTTCATTAGGGCATTACATGTTGTTTTTGCACTAGTTTCCTTGACTGGGATGGCCTCCGCCCATCTTGAACACAAATCAATTGCGCAAATGATGTATTTGTGTCCTCTACTTGATGGTGGTTCTAGGGGACCTATGCAATTAATACTCCAAACATCAAATGGTTCTTCTGGACTTACTATTGGCTGAATTGGGATTCGGTCACGATAGGTGATCGGTCTTCGTAACTGACACGTCTCACAGCTCCCACAGAACACCTTGACGTCATGTGCTATGCTTGGCCAATAAAATGAGTACTTGATACGTTGTTTTGTTTTACGCTCGCCCTAGTGACCAGCCAGTGGTATCTCATGGGCCATTTTCAACACTTCTTGTCTTTTACTCGGTGGAAATATAACGTGGTCGACCTTTTCACCGAACATTGTTTCGGAATGCATTAATATTTCATTTTGAATTTTATAAGACTTTTCACCGTTTTTGGCCCAGATCCAAACTTTTCAAATCCTCATCTTCCCTTTGCATCTTTATGAGTTCATCTCGATTTTGCTTACCCACTAAGTTCTCCTTTTCGGTTACAATATTTATCTTTGATATGTCACTCACTGATTTTTCTAAAGATTGCACCTCACATTCATCTGGTCTATCAGAACTTTTTTTCGAAATAAACTCGGCCATTTCCATTTTATGAACCTGTACATTGTTTTGTAGCGCATCGTAAGCTTTCATGCTAACTAATAAATCATTGACGAGTTTTTTTTTGATACCGCACATGATATAGCAACATTACCGTGAAACTCATCATCTAATTTCATCGAGAAATTTCTTAAAGGTGTTATTTCACTTTCCCCAAAGGCTGATAAGATCTCAATGACTCCTTCTCCATCGCAATGTATATCTCTAACAAGTCCTTCCCGTACTACTGAGATCTGAGCACCTGAATCTATAATCCCCGAAAGAGTATGATTGCCACATTTAATCTTTACTATTTGAAGTTTATGTATATTGCAACAGTCCTTTGCTTGTTTTGACACTGGTGCTATAATTCTAGCTGTCAGCACTGGAGAGTTAGTTTCATTTTCGGTTACGGATGTTTGCACCAAATTACTTTGAGTGGGTGGACCATAATGCTTCCTATTATTATTTTTCTTGCATGTGTTGGAATAATGTCCTTCTGCTCCACAGGAATAACAAGTTGGCTTAAATGGTCGGCTTGGACCTTCATATCTTGGAGATTTTGGGTATTGTTGCTTCTGGTAATTACTTGAATTCTGAGGAAATCTATTTCTGAATGGTCTCTCCATAGGTGGTGTACGAGGATGGTTCTTGTCAAGTGGTTTTTCTTTCGGAACTTTTTTATGTGTATTTCGAACACTTTCGTATTCATCAAGCTTATCAACGAACTTGGTTGGTGAAATCAGCTTTACCATCCAAGGAAATGCTCGCGTACTTCATGTGGTACTCTTCTTTTAAGTTGATCCGTGATCATTAAATTTTTTAAAGAATCGAAGTCAGAGACGTCCAATCCGTCTATCCATTCCTGAAAATAATTGCTTAATTCAAACGTAAAGTCTCTCCACGATTTATCCGGGCTACGTTGATGGAGAACAAACGTTTTTCGGAAACTTTCTGCATTCATCTTGAAACGTTTCAACAACACTGCTTTAATGTAATTATAATCTTCGAAGCTTTCCTCAGACTCCCTTGCAATCATTTGCACTATTTCAGACGGTAATAAAGTCAGTAAAACAGACACCCAATCTTTGTCCTCAACTTTTGTTCTTTTTGCTTGCCCGTTCGAATAAAGATAGGTACAAGATTATGTCATCTTGATTTAGTTTAAATTTGGGCATCAACCTAATTAATTCATGACTGAATGGATCCCTACTTTCAACTGACGTTGACAATGTAACTTTTTTTGACTGAGCTTCGAGTTCAAGTTTCCTTAACTCGAATTTAATTCTCTTCGCTTCTTTTTCTCTTTTCTTTACATCAGCTTCTAATTCTCTTTTCTTTTGTTTTTCCTCTTCTATTCTAGTATTGATAATCGTTTCTAATAAATTTTTCACGAAACTTTCTTCATAAGCTTCGCTTTTCACTATCAAAGTTTTTAAATCTACTATCTTCATACTGAGATCCGTACTCTCCCCCAATTCTTCTGCCAAACACCGTAAATCTTCCTTTTTTCCCTTCCCGAGAAATGCCATAATGCTTATTTATTTAGCTTATTTAATATGCTTGTTTAACCTCAAAACTTAATCAAGTTTTTTTTTCTAATCTTAAAAATTAGAATTAGATTTTTTTTTCTTTTCTTTTACAGTAAAATTGTCAAACTAAATAACTTTCAGAGTAGTTTAATATTAAGAATATTATTCAATTGTTAAAATGAAACTAAAATGTTACTTACTGTTCCATTTTAAGAATAATTCTGAGTAATAATATAACAATTAAATACGTGTGTACCCTTTAACTATACATTTATAATTTTAATATATTCATTAGAGAAAAAAAAATCCATATCAATACAAATACAACATACCAACAAATTTGAAACATTAGTGTATCAATAATGAATTACCTATGTAAAATTATCACTCTCTAGAGTACCCAATAATAAAAAAAAAAATAAAATTTCTCTTAAATAATAAAGATTTGTAATATTCCAATTAAATATATATCCCAAATAATCTCAAAATGCAACAAATCAAACAAATTCCAGCTGTATGTTAACAAATACGAAAACGAAACTATGTATCAATGCTTGAACAAGACTATCTTACATCCTGTAACTTAGTATTTAGAGGGTTATACTAAAGAAATCATTTTAATTTTATCTTACAAATGTAAACATGAAATAACAATTATTCAAAACATTAATCAGTTGATAAAATACAAATTAAGAATATAATTTTTTTTCATCCTATTCTAAAGCAATATTAATTAATATGTTATGCATACTAAATCGAAACAAAAATTTAGCACTTCTACTTTTGTTTTCTTTACATGGAAAAATGCTCAATGCCTATCTTGAATAAACAAACCAAATATTTCAGAATCATATTATGCATAACAAACCAAATAATTAAATATCATTGACCATTTCTGAACATGTTATGTTCATATTCGTACATCATATACTCATAAATTAACAATGTTTTCCAAAACAAGTTATTTCTCATAAATAAAATTCGCTTTGCTACTTCTAAACTTTCTTTATGGAAATATTAACTAAATTAGTATTATTTACTCAACATAAATTTTAAAATCGAAATCCAAACTAGAACAACTAGAACTGAAATTCTCAAAATATAAACATACAGTAGACACTATTTCTTTACATGTATTAAATATATATACACATTTTTTTTTTACACAATTTTGGAAAATTCACTTGACTTCAATAATTTCTAAGTACTGACGTACTTCTAAGTATTTAAGTACTGACGTACTAAACGAAACAAAAAAGCAATTATTCTATTGACACTGACGTGTCTAATTCTCAAACCGAAACTGTTTTAGCACTGCCGTGCATATTAATTCACAATTGACAAAATTGTTTTATATATATATATATATTTAGGGAGCATACATTTACATAAATGAGCTCTTACCTGTAATCCTACCGGCTGCACCAGTAAAGATTCAATCCATGTGATCGAGTGGTACGTTCAAGTCAAGTAAATGAATTTTCACAGCACACAGACATTTATTATATAAAACAACATTTTAGGTACATTTCACAGCACACAGACATGTTTTATACACAGCAACTTTTTAGGTACATTTAACACAAAGAAAAAAAATAATCCATCCGCTCCTCGCAGGCCGCTCTCCACACTTTCCTGTTGCCAACCGCCAAAACTGAAATTTTTGAGAGTTCGGCTCTGGACCCTATAAACAGTAAAAATGAGGTACCACCAATGTTAAGATGATGGACAGACGAGAATTGTGGAGTGGCTGGAAGCAGGCCAGTATCAAGTCCATATATGTAGAGAACTCAGTTTAGCACCCAACGTGTGCAACTTAAGGAAATATTTCCAGGATACCAGATACAACGAGAAGGCCTGGGCAAGGTCATGCAAGACCCACGACAGCCAGTGAAGAGCTGCATATGTCATAGTGATGCTTTACAGGGGTGCTTCAGTCTCCCAACTCTCTCCTAACTTGTATGTTTCCAGAGGAACCCGAGTTCAAGGAAAACTTTCCAAAATACTCCATTGGGAAGGGTTGTTTGTAAGAACACATGCCATCTGCATCCCTATCAATTCTACGAACAATAGACTCCATTTAATATGGTACAGAGGACTAGCGACTGGAGAATGGATCAGTGAGTGTCCATTCTCTTATGCTGTGAGACCCAGTTCAGCCTAGCTGTCGATTTTAGCCATACGTTCATATGCAGTGAACCAGGGACCAGCTACCTGCTCTTAAATATCTGCTTAATTGAACATTATTGTGCTGCAGGTTTAAAGGTATGGGTCACTGTGACTGATGAGGTATAGAGATGTGGTCTTGGAGCCCTAAGTTTGCCTTTTTCGGAGTACTGTTGGCTCTGAGTTCATTTTGATGGCCGATAAGCAGAAGTCACGAAGAGCTCTTCTGGTCGACGATTTTCTAGAAATTGATAATATTCGTTGAATGCATTAGTCCAGCTTACCTCCAGACCTCAACAATATAGAACACGTCTTGGACACTGGCGGGAAGGTAACTCCCAACCCCCAACTGAGAATCGTTTAGGATCTCAAAGCAGCATTGCTGAACTAGTGAAATCAATTGCCACAGGAGTTTATAAACTGTCTTATTTCAAGTATGAAATTATGCTGCGAGTGTATTCTGTCTGCATATCTGTAAGAGGGGACCATATCGCCTATTAAACCACATTTTTGTTTTGTTCTGCAGTGCTGTACCTTTTAACTCCAACCAGTGTTACATCCGATCATGCTTATGTATTGAACTTTTGAATTCTTATTTGTTTTGTATTGTATCAATATAAGTACATATTAAATTTCATTAAAATCAGTCCAGTAGTTCTGGAGATAATTGATCATATCTCATATTTCTATTAATTTTGAAAATAAGAATAGTTTAAAATTTTAAATGAAAATAATCTTTACTTGGTAACTTTAATTACTGAGACGAAAGTCTGCTAATGAAGCTTCTAACTATTATCTATCTATAATTATAAAACCATTTGCATGTTTGTATGTTTATTTGCTGTATTTATGTAATCTAAAATAGATTTTGACAAAATTTTCCATGATTGCTTAGGTGAACCTCAGGAAGGTTTTAATTAATTCAAATTATTTGTAAGCCAAGGAAGTGTGGAAATACAACATAATTTTTTTTTAAATCTAAATTGCACTTGACCACTATATTTTTGGTGTTGTTTAATATATTTTCCTCTTAATTCCTGGGTAATATAATTAAAACCTTTCAAGTAATGTAATAAATTTTAAAACATTTAAAAAGTGTCTTTAGATAATAAATTTTTCTAAACTTTTTGATCATATTTACTTTATTTATTTTATTTTGTCAGTTTAAATTTTATAATTTCTTCATTTTAAATTCATTTATGCCATTTTTATTTAATTTTTAATCAGATCTTTAAAGGCCAATCTTATTTCATTTCTAACAGATTTGGGGTTAGGAAAATAATTTAAGAATTATGTTCACATGAGAATATTTTTAATTTGGCCATTTTTTTTTAAGTGTTTTAAGTCTAATTTCTTTTTTGAAAAACGTAAAATGTTAGTATTTCTTTGAATTAAAAAATATAGATTAACTATATCAAGTATCACAGTCCTTCTAAAGTTTAACAATGTATAGTTTGATTACATAAATATGTTAGGCTAATTAACTAATATAATACATACATGTAGGGTGTGAATGGATTTAACTAATCAACTATAAAAATTATTTAATCTCTCTAAAAAAAATTAAATATTATTTAAAGTATATTTAATAATCACCCAAATTGATTTTTAAATAGTAATGAAGAAAATAAAAGGAGTAGTATTTTTCATTTTCATAATTAATTTGTACTGATATGTTCTAAAATTTAATATAAATATAGATATGTTTTATATTCTTCATGGGACAGGTTTTCTAAAAAATACTTAAGAGGCACAGGAGGTACATAAATTAATACATCCTTCATATCCTGATATTACTCATATGTAATAGGCTTTGCATCGTCAATTTATAATTCAATAAATAGGAATTTAGTAGAAAATAAAATTTATGCCAGTGTTATTGAAAAAAAATTTTCATTAACATATAAATGAATTTGAAGAAAACAATACTACTTACAACTGTACACCTAGATATAATGAAAATTCTGTCAAATTAACAGCTTTAATTGAAGTATAGTAGGCATGCAAATTTCTTTGGACCTATAGAGGAAGTTTTGTTATAGATTTAGTTATATGGCTTTCTTATAAAGTATTTTTAGTTATACAACAGGATTTAAGACCAAGCAAAAATAAAATACTTTGCTTTGTTATTAGTGCTGAATGAGAGCCTTTCTTACCAGAATGATAAGTTATATTGCTAAGCTAGCCCTGGTAATTAAAAATATAGTAGATTTCTCTCATGTTATTGAGAAAGAATATTTTTATCAATCATTTCCATAAAAGACTTTGTTTACTATGCTTTCAAAAATACCTTGACCTTAATTGATGAACATTTGCTGAGAGACACAGGTAAGCTGTGAGCAGATTTTTAAGCAGGTTGAATGTTTAGGATATCAAATGTAAGCTGCAGATAGAAAGCTTTTCTACTTTTATTGGGTTTCGTGATTGCAATTTAGATCTAACTTTTATAATTTTTTCTGTTTATAATGTGTTACAGATATTAACACTTTTAATTAAAATGATTATCATGTATTCTATTTCTAATAACCATTTGAACTAAGTTTTAATAATTAATCCAATTTTAGGACATTTTCTCTTTATGTGCAGTATATGTATATTTGTAGGTATGAATGACATAGAGTCCTAATATAATTGCTTTATATATTTGGAAAGATTTTAAAAATTTTTGGGTACATTCCAAAACAGTTAATTATCAGCTTTAAAATTTTCAATATGTGACTAAAGAATTGTCAATAGCAGGGGTCTGCTTTTTGATAGCAAAAATCTTCTGATAGTGTAAATGTTTTCAGCCAGTCAAAACAGAAAAATTGTTATTGTAGAAAATCTGAGCCTCATACTTCATTGTGTAGCAAAGTAGTAATCTATAGTGCTCCATTTCTATATTTCAAAATGCATATCCACCAAATGTGCAATTTGTAGCAGAGAGGGTCTATTGCATGTATATTGAAGTTAAGAATAGCTCTATTTTCAAACTGAATCATAAAAAGAGTAAAATTTCATATTTTATAAAATTTCTGCAATTATGTTTGGTTTTGTATTTTTGAATTTGATAATGAAACCAACATAATCGAAATGATAGACTTGTTATGCTAATGATGTTCATTATTTATCTCAATTCATGCAACTAGGGAAAATGTTAATTTTGTTCTTTAAAATATAAAACACATTTTTATATTAACATGGATTTTAGAGTTCTCACTGTAACATTTCTAACATTTTTCCCTATGACAAACAGTTAATCTTAATAGTGGGTATTAATTTATACTGAAAATCTTTAGTTAATATAGGTCATATTAAATGAAAGAATTCTGATTTGATTCTTTTTTATCATTTTAATGATGCATTTTGCATTCCTATATCTTTAAACAAGAACACATGGCATATTATTTTACTAATGGTTTAAATATGTTTATAAATCATGGTCTATAAATGTTTTTGTCCTATATTAAAAGTAAGACTACTTATTGCTACTAAAGGGTTCTTTTAGCATACACCGAAAAAAAAAACATTAAGGTATCTATGATAGAGCAAAGATTGCTGATAGTGATGTACTTATACTTACTGAAAAACTTGTAAGATGATTAAACAGGGAGTGAAGTAAAAATCTTTTAAATATTGTAGGAACATAATGAGAGTTAAACTGGAATGAGAAAGATAGTCTAAAATATACATGTTTTTGCTCTGTTTGGAAGTTCTTGAGTTCTTTGCTTATTAGATGAAAATTTTCAACATTTTTTTCTTCTGAAAAAAAAAAATTCCTGTAGCACATCCCCTCTACTGCAGGGTCAATAACTTTGTTTAAATCCTACTGCCGTCATGGATGTTCTTGGCTGTTTAGAATAAACTTTAAGCGTTATAGCTTGCTTTCATTAGCTGTCGTGTAGAAAAAAAAGTATAACAGTATACTGACCTACCTGATTAATAGACAATCAGGAAAGTAGATAATGAGTTTAAGTAAATGGGTTTAAAGAAGTTAGTCCATATTAAGTAATGGTGGAAAGAATTCTAAGTGGAAAATTCTGTATATTTTAAAAGATAAGATTTACATTTTTATGTATTTAGACATGAATCCATGACATATATTTTCCAAAATTATTTAAACACTTTTATATGTTTTTGATTTGTATAAAGAGTAGGACCATTTAATATCACAGGCATGTTATTAACATTTATTGATGGTGATGTAATTGCCATTTTCAAAAACGTATAAGGTGATTTAACCGGAACTAAAATAAAAAAGTTATAAATATTGTAGAAAAATCAGAAGTGTTGAATTGGGGAGAGGAAGATGATATCTGAAAGTATAACACTTATGAGTTGCTTTTTGTATTCTACTATAACTTGTATATTACACAAAAATTTTCCACATTTTTATATGTTGAAATATTGACCAAAGAACTCATCTGAGCAGCTACTAAAAATCAACATCCTACAAATAGACAGGTTTAGGTTAAATTTCCAATTGTCATATTCAATTATAACAGGAATATAGGTTTTTAGTGATTTTGATTATTTTTGTGGAATATATCAAATATATTGACTAAGAAATCTAATAGCAAATTTTGGTGTCAATAGCATACGAAAATTCATTGTGAAGGTATGCTCCATAGAAAGTTTATATTAATTATGTACTATTATCGACTGCAATATTCTTATTTTATATAAAGTAAAATAAAATTTTAAAAATAATGTATTCAAAATGTTAAAATTTATTCTATCCCTTTCATTTTTCTCTATAAATAGTATCCCCTGATGAAATAATGCTTATAATTTTAATATATACAGTTTATTACATGCTTATTAAAATAAATTTCCTTATTTATAAATACATTGAAAATATCTACCACTGTAACAATAAATTTCTGAAAACATATGGTTTTGCAGATATATGTGAAATAGTACCGTATGAAACACCATTATATATATAATATATATATATATATATATATATATATATATATATATATATATATATATATACATACACACACACACACACACACACACATATATATATATATATATATATATATATATATATATATATATATATATATATATAGTAAATTCACTCTCTTATATTTTGAACATAGTTATTTACCATATTCTTCATTTTTGAAGCAAGATTCAATTATCCTGACATTTCTTAATAAAAAAATTATAGATCTCCAAAAAATGTATATAGTTGAATACATTTAAAGAATAAGTAAAATTGCAGTAAAATATTTTGTTAAGGAAGTATTTTGTTCAAATAATTTACATGTATTGCTTATAAAATCTTTAATTATTGATATAAATCAACTAAACAAATTTACCCATTGAGAATTATAATAAGATGCTGCATATTACTTAAATTGTTTAGTAGCCTAAGAATTGGTGCATTTTAAAAATTGAGAAAATATTATAAATTAAAAATATCTCTTAAATCCTCATATTTTCTCTAATTATGAAAATTTTTGTAACTGCTGCTTAGTTTAGATTTTGGTGTCACTAGATATCAAAATCTAAACTAAGAAATTAGTCGTTTATGAGATAAAACTTTGTTTATGTTTCCTGACAGAATAAAATTCTTATAAATATAGTAATATGTATAAAATGTGATATTTTGGTGAAATTTTATGAAACCTTGGCTTTCAATTGTCAGTCATTATGTTGAAATAAGTGTTTCATGTAAGAAAACTGCTGTTATAATAATTAAAAAATATCTTTCTAATGGTTGAATTCCAATCATGGTTCTAATCTGAAATTACAATGCAAAAAGATTGCTTTAGAAGTTATGTTTTTATCTAATACACATATTAAAATTTTCTGCAAAGTGAATATTGGTTTTGATTTTTAGCACTATGACATACTTCAATTGGTATTATTTCTCACTTGTAAATGAGAATAATTCTTAGTTAGGTAAGAGGCCCCATAATCCTTGCACATGCTTCACACATTTTTTGTTGGATATATATATATATATATATATATATATATATATATATATATATATATATATATCCAACAAAATATGTATATCCAACAAAAGGTATATATATATATATATGTATCTTTTCATGTGTAAATAAATATAATTAATGTTTCATTCTTAAACATTCAGTTCTACACATTTTTATGTTCAAAATCATGTAATCTTACATTTACTAAAAATGAAAAATAGTGCTCCCATAAAAAAGGAATAAAATATTCATATGAAATCCTGCTTTATTGTGTAATGGATATTAATAGTTATTACACTGGTATTAACAGTTTCTTTAAAACTACATATCTTCAATTGATAATTTATAATTAAGACTTCCCACCATCTTTTTCCGCTTTATCTTCATCTTCATTAACTTCATCTTCATTATTTTCATCTTCATCTTCAACTGCAACTGTAGGTTCTTCTACTCCTCTGGCTACTGGAGGGGCAGGGTTATAGATATTTAATTCACGTAGCTGATGTCTGTGTAGAAAGCTAAAAGAAAAAATGTTAGCCATATATATATATATATATATATATATATATATATATATATATATATATATATACATACATACATATATATATATATATATATATATATATATATATATATATATATGTTAATTACTTTAAAATAAGTTTAGGTTACTTTTGTTTATGCTTTACTGGTAATATTACTGATATAAAGTTCAGACAGTTATAACCGAGATTTTCTCCCGATTTAGATCTACAATTGTAAAGTTGTATTATGCAGTATATATCTAGATGTATATATAGTTATACATACATTTTAATGTACAAACATGGATCTCATGTCTCATGTCAAAAAAATTATTTAAAAATAAAAAATAAACATACAGTTCCCAGTTTCTTCTGTAATCTAGATACTCTTGTGCCATCTGTATAATTAAAAGCAGCATTTCATTCACCAAGTCCAAAATGAGTCGAACATTATCCATATTTATTCGGCTTAACAAAGATTCAAAAGAGGAAGGAAATCGTTTGTTCAAAGAGATTAGATGTTCTCAAATTTAGATTTTGCCGCTTTTTCCGACAGTTGTTCCATTTCATACTTTTCGATTAAATCTTAATTGTAATATCGTACTAAGATTTTTTTTTTTTTTAAGTCTTTCTAAAGAAGATAAATTATTGAAAAAAATATTTTTTAGCGTTTCTCAGAATTTTAAGAATTTTTCAAACTAGTGGGAAAGTGTGAGGGGGCTGTGAGTATATCGTGCTCAGGGTGCTACTCATAGAGGTTGCTGATGGTCTCTATTTTATACATTATATTTCTATATATATTCTTGGGTAAGAAGCGTCAAAAATTGTCGTGTACCAAAAGTGGTTTATGCTTTTTATGCCAATGCTAAATAACGATTTCGCGATGTGGATAAATTGCCGATCACGATATACTGCATGTCCCTCTCACAATGTCGCGAATTCGAACAAATGATATTCAAATATCGGTTGGTTAGAGTGCTACGGTCTACTGTTTCGCTATACCAGAGCTAATGAGACCGTGTCCTTCTGCTTAAAGTCGATTCGAATGACTACAAATACCCATACCAATAGCGGGATTCAAAACTCCAAATCCCGGTACCGAGGAGCAATGTTTTATCCATTCGGCCATTGTTTGGCGTTTATGCAAAAGGTTGTTTTATTGTGCATGCGCTATGTGACTAGAAGTTATAAAATCGGAAAGATTATGTTTATATGTCGAAATGTGATTTTTAGGAACACTATACCTCATATACTCTTAATACTGTCTTGATATCGGAAAGACGATTTCACATCACGGCGATCGCTTTTAGCTGTATAGGTGTTCGTTCATATGTTGATTTGAATTCAACGTTTGGAAATCAGTGTCGTGATGGAGTACGTTTTATCGATATTTCACGATATATCGTTACATCGCCCAGTCTTAACCCGTTCGCGACCAACGTCTCATGCGACGCCGCGATTTCACTCTTATCAGTCCAGCGTCGCTTCCACGCGATGATCTACGGTTGATATTGAGTGACCAGCGTCGCGTATGCGTAATAGGAGATCTGAAAGTTTTATTTTAATTTTTAAATGCTAGATTTATCTACTAGATAGCGTAAACGACAACCGTTTTCACAACGGTCGACTCGTATAGCATTTACGTGCTGGTCCTCAAGGGGATAATCCGTACTGTAGTGATATGCAAATTTAGTATGGGATCTCGTAAAGAATATAAAAGGATGTTGCTAATTAAAAAAAAATAGACAGCGAATTTAAAATAAGTAAAGTTAGAGAAAAATAAGATGAATAATTTTTAATAACTTTAAGGTATCCATCTACGTTGAAAACGTCTTTTTTTTTTTTTTTTTTTTTTTTTTTTTTTTTTTTTTTTTTTTTTTTTTATTTTTTTTTTTTGCAAAAAATCATAATTTTTTTTTTTAAAATTTCTCTATTGTAAAATTTCAACTTTTAGGCTTCTAAATCTGTTATTTATATATATATATATATTTATATGTTTTGTCTCTACGGCGTTTTAAAGAAAAGTCATAGTATTTAAACATCAGTGACAGCTGTCAAAACAAAACGGAAGTAGCGACTTCGGAACCGGAAGTTGTGAATTTAAAGCCTTTAATGAGCATTTTTTGAACAAAACTTTTTAAATTTTCATGAAGATTAGTTTAAACATTTCTCTAATATTTTTAATAATTAGCAACTTGGCAATTACAAGTTTTGAAGCAAGAAATTGTGAGGAAATTTAAACATGTATTTTAATTTTTTAATAGTTAAACAAGTTATTTTCATAAACTTCAAAGGCGTTTTTCTCAGAATGGTATTTTTAATACAATGTTGAAACTTGAAATGTGATTTCTCAAAAAGTTCTTAAAATATTTTGTTGAAAATTATTATGAATGCTTTTGATAGTATTTACTAGTGGATGACCTTAGCTTTAAGTTTGGATAATTTTTAATGATGTTACACTCATAGTTAGATATTAAGGTAATGAATGAAAATTCGTTAAAAATTTAATACGTTTGATTTTAAAGGACCAAAATTTTTTGCCAAATGTAAATTCAGTAAAGTTTTTAGTTGATTCACTAGTCCAGTGTATAAGAAATGTGTTGCATCAAAAAATATTGAAATAATTTAATTTATTAAAAAATTAGACCTTTTGAAAAAAACCCGATTTTTTTTACTAAATTTTTATTTATTAGAAATTTTGTAAAAACGTCTCCAGGAATAAATTTTTTAAGTGCAATTCTCTATGATAATATAGAAAATAAATCTAAAAATGTAAAAACATGAATTAGTTTCTAAGTTTAAAGAAAAAAGTTCTCCGAATGTATACGGATACCTTAAATATTTGAATAGCTAATTATTTAATATAACAGTTGTAATTGGATGCCTAAAATTATTCATATCAGCATTGAAAGCTTTATTTTGTCTCATTATTTTTCAGTTTTTAATTATATATATTTAGTTCATTTTGAATAAAGAAGTTTAAATGCAGTTATTTTACTAATTTATAAATGAGGGAATACTGGAGTGTATTTTTTGTGACCACCCTGGGTAAACTATTCTTTGAAGAACGTTAGGGGGAGAAGTCTTATGTATCACCTTCTTGCTGAAGGTGTTCATGTAAAATATTTTATCATTTTCTTTTCCAAGTAAAAGTTTTAAAAATTTTTTACTTCGAATTGTGGTTTTAATTGTTTTGCAATAAATGGAGAGTTGAAACTCATCAAAATAACTTTTAAAAGCTGGAGCAGCAATGCACAAAATTTCATCTATTTTTTGCTGTTCATTTTATCCTCTATTTACACCTCTTAATTTTTAAAGATCATTTGTATTTTCATCTGTAAGTACTGTCTTTTGTCATACAGTAGTGATGTTCTTCCCACCTTGTGAATTATTCTCCTCTGTGAACTAATCCATGTTCAGAAATCAGCCAACACATTGAAAGATAAAATTATCTTTACCACTAAGCACATTCTTTCTGATATTGACAAAAAAAAAAAAAAAAAAAAAAAAAAAAAAAAGACTTGATATGTCTTTTGCATTGCATTGAAGGGAAAAAGAGAGTTTTCCTCTGCTGTCTGGTCCTTTTTTAGTGCTATTTCATGTGATTTTGTGAATGAAATGTAAATATCCTACTGATATTGCTTGTAATCATGTGTCACAACTCTTTAAGCATCATGCTGTAAAGGATGCTTTCTTGTTAATAAATAAATTCGTACTGAAGCTGTAATAATGAAGCTTACTAGTAATTCTCCAGCTTTGGTTTTTATTGCTAATACTTTGTTATAATCTTTTATATGATTATACTAATCAATTAGAAACAAATATATGTTTATTGCATATACAAAACCAATAAACCATATCAGAAATTATTGAATATTTGGCTGTTCCGAATACTATTAACCAATCATTCTAAATTATTTGGCAGACTCCTCAAAAACATAAGTTTATTATTTAAATCTTTACTTTAACTGCTTCAAAAACACTATATCCTGCTCCAAATGAAGATTTTGACTGCTACGAAAATGCTTTCTTCTGCTCCAAATTTAAAGTTTTGCTGCTCCGAAATGCTTGAAGGGGCGCAACATCCCTGCATAATTCCACCTCCGCCGAACTTCACTGTTGCCACAATGCATTCTGGCAGGAAACGTTCTCCAGGCAGACGCCAGACCCAGACCCTGCCATCAGAACGGTAAAGGACAAACCTTGGTTTGTCGGTCCAAACAACCAGTTTCCACTGATTTAGGGTCCAATTTCGATGTGCTTTGCACCACATTAACTGAACAGCGCGGTTGGACTTTGTGATCAAAGGTGTATATGACAAGTGTTAGTCGGCAGTGTACCGAAGGAGTACCTGTAGTAAAATAAAATATAGTCTAATAGCGAGAACTGAAAAGAAAACCAGCTGACTAAAAAAAGTTAGACATAGTTTTCCATAGAAAAACACTAATTTCAATACTCTTGTGACCTTCGGAGTCGGAGTTCGTGGGTTCGAATGCCATGAAGCATGTATGTTTGTAGCAAATCGGTATCGGTTTACGCAGTAGGTCCCGGTCTCATTAGCCGTTGAGTTACAAAATTGCAAACCAAACCATTGCAATTCTCCGACTAAGAATAGTCATTAAGAGCGGGCATTATCTTAAAATTTTAAACGCAGATAAGTTAGGGGGGGGGCACAATCCCAACAGCCCATTCGGCCTTTAAAAACTGGCACTAGGTCCGGCAATTGATGAATCGGCCTCATTATATCACTGTAAAACTGTCAATTCAGTGAGCATCTACAATCTTTATTTTTCGTTTGAAAGAGATTCATAAAAATATATTGTCTGAAAACATTCTCAACAACGAGTAGATAATGATCAACAAATACGGCTCTGCCTTTGGTGCCGGAGTTTGGGTGTTCGAATCCCGCATGAATGTTCGCAGTTGTTCTAAATTTTTAAACAGAAGGAACCATCGTGCAGGCAAGTTAAACTAGACACTCCGATCCAACTCAGACCGATTCAAATTTAAGGGGAAACTGTATCCTTGCATATCATTGGATCGAAGTATAATAAGTTGTCGGAACAATTGATGTAGAAATAAAACTTTCAAAGTCTAAGAAGGAACAGTAAATAATATCGCAATTTTTTTTTTAAACTATTCGATAATTTTTCAATGGCATATCAAAAAGTATTACATTTAATCAGAATCAACGAAAACGTGGAATAGTTTGGAGTGCCTGAAATTCTCTCAAAAGACACAGAATTAGGGAAACGTAATCTTTATTTTAAATCATCTCAATTTCATTTTTAAGAATTTGGATTGATTTATCTTATTTACAATAAATTACGTGAAGTATAGGAGGAAAAAATCCTTTTACTGGTTTTCTAAATACCTTGTTCTTGAGATAAAATTTTTCGCCCTTATGGCGGATGCGCTCGATTTTATCCAACTTTATAGCTTAATTGTGATATAGCTTAATTGTGATTTAGGCTTTGTTATATGTAGACAATAATTTTATATTTGCTTTTATAGTAAAGTCTGTAACTATTTAAATTAAAATTAAGGTGTAGTTTTATATATGAATGTTTTGAACTATAAAACCAATCTAAACGATTGTGTAAAGATGAAGTAGTGCTATAGAGTTGTGTTAAAAGGCATAATCCCATAAAGGACGCAATAAGTAAAACATGTGTCCATTGTGTGTGCGTATATGTATATATATATGTGTATATATATACACACACATATATACACACACACACACACATACATATATATATATATATATATATATATATATATATATATATATATATATGTGTGTGTGTGTGTGTGTGTGCGTGTGTGTAAAATGCTCTAATATTGTGAGGTACTGTAGTTTAGTGTGAAGAACATGTGGAGATGGAAAAATATGAATTTTTGTTCTGGAAATTCAAGGAGATAGCAAGGCTCCCTCACAGGTTTCTATATTCATACCTGTTAAATTATATCTTTCTAATCGCTTTTAGTTAACTTCACTTGTATGTCATTTAAAATATTATAATCAATATTTAACTACATTCCTAACTATCTAGAGATCTGAAATTTTACATGTATTCACATTTTTGGCTAAAATACAATATTTAATCTTAAAAAATTAAATAGGAGAGAGAAAAAATCAGTTTGGTAAATCAAATCGAATTTCAAAAAGATGTTCATTTTTCTGGATTTTTCATTTATATAATCTTCTCTGTGTAAAATAAAATGCTTTTCTTCTTTCCATAAATTGTGGATGTGTAAGAGAGAAAACAGTAGTATTATGTATTAAGTGTTGTATATATGCCTACAACACTTTTACTCTATTCAGTTCATTTTGTTTTTCCAATATATAAGATTTAAGATTTTTTAGAAAGAAGTATATTGGTATCCACTTATGCTATACATCTGATAATTGTTCTTGTACTTCCTTTAAGATCTAGAATGTGTAGGGTTACTGGAATTATCTTATAAAGAGAGGTAAAGGTGAGAATAAAATTTAACTTGATATAATGGTAAATAGTTTAATTTTTTCTTTGGACGATGATTAACGTATTATGACATAAATAATATTTTCAAAGAATGACAAAAGCATATTAGCTGAAAAACATAATATTGCAGAAATTTTTAAGTACATTCTGCCTACCTTTCCTTTTTTTACAAGAAATTTACTAGGAGAAACTATGTATTCCGCAAAAAACTGAAAGCAATATTCTAAAACTAGCAAATTATTCTATGTGTGTTTTAAACAGAGTCATCCTTCCGTAGTTTATTTTACTATGTTATACTAATATCTCAATTTTAAAGGTGTAGATTTTTTTTTCTTTGATAAAAGAATAGCATTTATCAATTTCATAGTTTATTTCAAAAATTAGTATAATGACAGAATGATATAGAAAATGATGGTAGCTATTAGCATGCATTTAAAGTATGAAATTCTTGCTAGACTTGCTATCCAATTGTATAATTTTAGTATTGTTTCAGTAATGTGATCATAATACTTCCTACGAAAATGTTTCTTTTGACATCTATTTTCCTGGTATCCAGTTAAAAATTATAGATTTTTATACGAGCGACCAGTAATCATTTTGATTACTTTGTAGCGATATAGTAAAATACCAACTTTAATTATAAAGGAACAAATTTTGTTTTAGAATAGTGTACTAAGTACTTTCATAAATTATTCCAGCAGTCTTTTTTAAAGAACTTTAGTTGAAGAGTATTTTACTATAAGATAAATGACTATAAATTTGATAAGCATTCTACATTTTCATTGAGTTTTTAGATGGTATGAAGTTAATTCTTACATATTCTTTGTATGAAAAGACAAAAAAAGGTGAATTTAAAGATCTTAATTTGCATGAGTTTCTGTTAATCTAAATTTAGAGTAATTTCTTCAAATAGTTAGTGTTTGAAGTGGTGATTTTTGAAGAAAAAGCTCAAACTTCTCTAATGACATAAAATGATTATGATAATTCAATCCATATATTTATACATATATATACACGTATATGTATGTATATGTATGTATGTATATATATATATATATATATATATATATATATATATATATATATATATATATATATATATGTATATATATATATATGTATGTGTGTATATATATATGTATATATATATATGTATATGTATAAGGATTTCTGCATTAGTCTTGGGATATGAATTAAAGGGGGACCCCTGCAATATTTCTCACTATGCCTGCCTTTGAAAAGCTTCATACTTAAATATTAAAATGTACTTAACCCATATTGTACCACACCAACTAAATATTTCTGTAAGTTATTGAAACTTAATCCATATCATTAATATGGTGTAGCTAAGTATATAAAACCAAAATTTTGAAAAAATATTTTTAATTTTTTATGCAATTGGTTGTTCTATAAATAGGACAACGGTCCAATAAACTACTAAAACTTAACATATATCACTTACATTGCATTAGGCTGATTCATAGATGAAATTTTGGGAAACAGTCAAAACTGTCCAACATTACATTTTAAGCATACTGTTGTAGGTTTTCCCTTGCAGTTATTGAACTGGCAGTAAGAGAGTAAGATTATCTTTAAATCTCCAGTTTTTTTTAATAGAATAGACACATATTTATCCCTTGTTATGTCCAGGAGTGTGAACAGGTGTTTGAACTTGTTTTCATTGAAAGATAAGAAAAGAATGTGAGCTATCAATGCAATTTCGAATTCGTGGATAAATAATCGAGATTGGACTCTCGTCTTAATTTTAGGGCACTTTTTTATACTTACAGAATACACATGTAAAATATATTTTTCAATAAAAACTTTTAGCTACATTATTAGCTCTGTTTTTAAACTAAAAAAAACCTCCACAATGTTAAAAAAATAATAATAAATATAAAATTAAAGATTAAAAAATGACAATTTTTAAGAGATTGCTGAAAATAAGTTTTCAATACAATATAAAGTGATTTCTCAGGGTTTTTTTTTTTTTTTGTTACTATGCTAAAGTGTGTCTATTTTAAAGGTGTTAAAATAAAATCCACTCAGAAAATATTTATAACTTTATTATTAAATGGAATTTTATTTCCTGTCCTGTTTATAGGACAGCGGTCCAATATGGGTTAATCTGTGATTTGTTCGACTAGTGACAATGACATTTCGTACTATATCTGGGAAGGAAGATGCACTATTTCTATTAACTTGCAGGTTATTAAGATACAGATGAACTGAAATAATTTTATTTTAAAGATACAGTACATTTTAAGATAGTACATTTTTGTAGTGTTTTCATACAATTAATTTAAAGGTAATTAACATTTAAAAAAAATTTTTTTTTCATATATTTTAATTTTTTGGAGAATTGAATACTATGTTGATGACATAA